>JAVSCE010021428.1:0-67500 GCA_032199065.1 Smutsia gigantea | reverse complement strand
ACTCCAACAGAGGGGTATCCTACGATGTACCTGAATAGTATACCTCTAAACTGTGAATGTCATCAAAGTAGGAAAAGTCTGGGAAACTGTCATAGAGAAGAGTTGCTGACATGACAACTAAGTGTAATGTGGTATCATGGGTGGGATCCTGAAACAGAAAAAGGATGTTAGGTAAAAACTATGGAAATTTGAATAAACTATGGACTTCAGTTAAAAATAATGTATGAATATTGGTTCATCAATTATAACAAATGTACCATACTAATTTTAAATGTTAATAATAGGGGACACTGGGTGAGTGGGAGTGGGTGGTGTAGAACTCAGTGGGTGGTGTAGTATCTGCTCAGTTTTTTTGTGAGTATAAAACTGTTCTAAAAAATAGTCAATTTTTAAAAAGCAGATTAAAGGGCAGAATTATAATGGTTTTTCCTCTTCTTTTTAAAGTCTGTGTAATATATCCCAAACTTAGCACTAGTGATCTCTGAGGGATGAGATTATGGAGAGAGTTTTTCCCTTATCTATCCTGAAAATTTAGAAATTTTATTCTTTTAATTTGCAGAAAAATTTTACTTTGAAAAACATTTAGTGACATGTTCATTGTAAAAAACTTAAGGAAATTCAAATAAGTATGAAGAAAACCATTCATATATAATCCCTACACTCAGATATTACACTATGACATTTCAGTTTTCTTTTTTTCTATGCATGTTTGGTGAAATCTGGTTCTTTATGGTATACTATATTCCTTTGTAACTTGTTTCTCTCATTTAACAGTTTATCATGGATATCGTTCCACATCAACCCTCAGCAGATTTGAATGTTAAGTCAGAATTGAATGTTAAACTTGATACATTTATGTGTCTAAATGCACACTTCAAAATTTCCCTAGAAAATATATAGCAGTTTATACTCCTATCACCATGTTTTCAAAATGTAGGACTTGTATACTGAGTCTCACCAACATTTTCAAATTAAGAGATTTCCTTAAGAAATCCTAATTACTTGCTTTTTTGAAAAATCAGTAGCTCTGGCAGTAGTGGGCCATTTTCCTCTATGAAGACAATTGGCTGGATCTGAGTAGCTACTGCCACAAATACCCCTCCTTCACCCTCAAAGTGAGGCTGAATGTCATTTGACATTTAATTTTACTCATATTTTAAAAAATAGTTGTATTGGGAGAACTATGATATACTTTTTATGCATATTATTTCTACTAAAAGTGCTAAAAGGTGAAAGAGAAAGGACCACATTGTAAGAAAATCGGGAGCATATATGTTTCTTTGCAGAGTGAGTATGTCTGTATGTTTAATATGTATACAAAGTGCCTCTGTTGAAGGAATCTAAAGCTGTAATTTTAAAACTAAACATACCTTATTTTACTTATTTGTTTACATTATCATCCTAGCTCCTATGTGAATTTTAGTTAATCACTACTTTCATAGAATTTAAAATTTGAAGTTCTGTTACTGTTTGTTGAAAATTTTTGAAGAACTGCTACCTTAATATGAACTCTTTTATTATAGTGACAATCTCCGCTCTTGGAGCATTTTTAATGTCTTCATGAATATTTAAATTACTCATTGCAACTTCTTGACAAAGTATCCCTGGTTTTACATTCTTTTCTACTGCATTATAATGCAATGATGACTTAGAAAACTCATTTAAAGAACACAGGCTTGCTTATTGGGTATACCAATATAATTAAAGTTATGTTTTTTCTTTTTATTCTAAACTTTTGTTTGACCTTGGACAATTTATTTAAAATTCCTTTGGTAGATTGTGGGTTGTTAATATATTCATAATTTTATTTAAGGATATCTTGGCACGAGTAGATAGTCTTTGAAAATTGTTTGGATTGACATCCTAATCAAAGTAATTATTTATAAATGTCATAAGTTTGCTTACAAAATAGGAGGAAAAAACAAAAAAAATAATAGCCATACAGGTTTAAAAGGGGACGGAAAAAATAGGGCAACTCCCTTTAGAGGTTGGAAGAAAAGTGCTTAAAGTATTTTAATTTGGTACAAGGTAATGGGGTATTTAATATTTTAAGTATGGTAAGTGTGGTAAAGAATAATATGAACCACACTCTGAGATAAATATTTAGCAGTATAATATTTATATATATATATTTAGCAGTATAATATAACAGAATAAAGGTTGGGAAACAAATCAGGTGATTTAATTTGAGAAAAGCATAATAGTAAAAATCATAATGATCCTTCTCATAAAAATTACAGGTTAGAATTAGGAAAATTTTGCCCATCTCTTAAAAAAAAGGAAGAAAGTCAAAACCAGAAAAGGGTAATATCTTTCATTGGTTCAGAAAAGTTAAACATACATATTTCCCTTACAGCCTTGGAAATATCACTTAGAAACGAAAGACCTCTCCACATTTTAAGTGAAACTGTTTTCAGGGATGTGGGATGCATACTGATACTATAGAATCTAAATATATAACTTTCAGAAATCAGGAAAAACTTTAGTTTCATTATGATTTAGTGTTTTTGTTTTTTGTAAGTGAAGTGATTAATTTGAAGTAGCATATGTCCATGGATTTTAATGGTCTCATATATATTCAGTCAAAATGGTAGTAAAGTTTTGTAGAATGCTAGATTTTATGAACTCACATTTCTCGAAGATTTCCTTAATTTTCCTGTGATTTCGGTTGTTAAAATGTGCTGACCATCAGAGTTTATCTGATACAGGAATACATTTCAGAAGAGAACACTGTGGACTATATTGACTTTTAAAAGCATCAGTTCTTTGAGTTGTTATACATTAAAAGATAATTAGACCGCTAATGCTGTTGGTTTCCTTTTCCTGGTTTATATTTAATGGTATTATACAACTCTTGATGATCAGATGGTGGATTGAGTATTTCTTGAGGAAATACGTATGGTATAATCATAAATTTGAAATAATTTATAAATGAGTGGTGTGTTTCATGCTACTATGCTTTAATTTTTTTATCCTGCAGATCTATATAACAGTATTATTTATGAAAATATTTATACATACTGTTATCAGAAATGGGTCTTTAGTCTCCTTGCAGAAAGAATTCAAGAATGGACAAAAAGTGGTTGGTTGAGCATTAAATTTGGAGACTAAAGGTTTAAAGAAAGTCAAAAGTACTGCCTGGGAGCTTGACGTGGACAGACCCAGAGGGAGTTGCACCAAGAAAACAACAGGGAGCCTTTTTTTATGTAAAGGCAAATGAATATTCACTAAGTGTGATTAGGTTTCAAAGGGAACCGGTGTGGTTTTTCTTTGAAGTTTGGGCTTGCTCCACCCTTATGTTGGGTGGAGGGAGTTTTGGCTGTATTTTGGTTCTCTTCAGAACTGTCATGGCAGTTGTCCCCTGCAAGGGGGCATCAAAACCACAATGCTAATATCATGGTAATGAGAATATAATGAGCTGAATATAATGGGGTGAAGTTTGGGTTAACTTTTCCTCCATCTTGGAACTAGGCAGTTTTGGTTGGTCTGTTACCATATTCTCATTCACCACATCCCACAGGAACAGCTCAGCTTCCAGGATGTGTTGCGTAAGCAAGCATCTAAATGAATGTAAACACCAGCTGAAGTCCCCCCTTCCTTCTGCCTTTGGTTATTTTATTGAAAAATGCCATTCTATTAGAATGACAGAAGTTTAGCTAATACTAGTTAACAGCTTATTATTGATAGGAAATTTTCTTTCTCTGAATACTTATTTACATAATCTATACAAAAATGTTTGCATATATTCCTAAATAATACAAAATATGAACAAACATATTTGCATTTACACTTATTTAAATAGGTATCTCAACGGCCATCTTTATCAAGCTTAGAAACCTTAATGGTCTCACAGAAGTCTGAAATTGAGTATTTACAGGAGAAACTGAAAATAGCAAATGAAAAACTGTTAGAGAATGAATCTACCAACAAGGGGTTCTCAGAGAAGAGCATCTTGACAACTGCTGAAGGAAAACATAAGGTAGGACATTTTGTCATTTTGTGAATTTGTCAGGATGAGGCTGGCAAGGTGAGCAATGACGTTAAAAAACAAACAGTAGCATTTATTCCTCTGTTTAGATTTATGGAAGCTTAAAAAATACATGATGTGCCAAATACTTGATAAAATAGTTGTTGAGGGTTGAGATTTCTTTTTTTAAAGACTAAATAATATATTTCTAATTTAATTAATTAAATATATTCTAATAGCATATCTGTTTTGCAGTAAATTAACATTCTTATATTAAAATTTGGTAAGCATCCCTTAACTTATAGATACATTTATCTATGTAAAAAAATATTTTAAAGTGGTATTAGTCGTTAAAAGACAAATACTTCACTGTTTCTGTTTCATTCAGATATGATATTTAAGATACCGCCCATGTAGAGTATTAACTATAAAATGGAAGTTAACATTAATCTGGGCAGTTTTATATTTTTTTATTTAAATGTGCAACAATACAGAAAAATAAGAAAAATTTTCATACCATGTTTCCCATTTATTAATGCCTTAGCTTTTTTTTTGTAGTGTTACACATTCCTGTTATACTTTAAAAGATTCTGTGAACATTGACTGATGTAAAAATTTCATATCATGTTGTGAATATATTCTTTCTAGGTAAATTGAAATAACATTTCCTTCAAAGTAAGTAGTTTTAGACGTATTTTTCTCACACTTGTTACTTCAGCTGTAGAAAGTAATGCGCAGAAAAACCATATCTTTTTCAAGATAATTGTTTTTAGTTCGTTCCATTTTTTTTCCTACCAGTAGAACAAACTATCTTAATAAAGGAAGCATTTAAAATTAGACCCATGTTTCTGTTGTACTTTTACTCCTGCTGATATTCTTAATTTAGATAATTTAATTAAGTAATTTTTAGCAGAACAAGCTGTATGAATTATCTGTTTAAACATAACTGCATTGTACTTTTCTTGCTATCTTGGAGTAGTTTCACAGCATTGATTTTTATTAAAATAAAACATTCTTAAAATTGAGATACAATATTTTAGGTCCTAACCTGGTTGCTCGCTGTATTGCTAAAGTTTAAAAATGTACTGGTTTGATGTTTCATTGCTTTTAACAAAAGTCAAGAAAATGAGAGGGTTATTTTAAACAAAATTTTCTTTCTTTTTTATAAGGACATGCAGTAAGTGTGAACAATATGTTGCCCAGCTTAATAGTTGCTTTCACATATTCCTTCTCTAGATTGGTATATGAAGCTGTACATAATATAAACACACATTCTTGTCTCTAGTTAGCCACATTATAGTTAATGACCATATGGTCATTATGGTATAAGATCTACTGTCTTTTGTATTTATATTCCTCAAGCATATTGTTCCTTCAACTTCACAGTGTGTTAAACTATTTCAAAGGGAAAAAAATCCTTTCCCTCTTGTTTCTGGTTGTCCTATCAAGTGTAACCTTGGACCCTTATAGAGCAATTAGACCAGCCTCTATCCCCTCCTTTGTAATGAGGTTTCTTGCATTTCTGAGTCTATAACCCTTTAGTCTTCCCTAATGGGACATCATTATTCTGAAAGAAACAATGTAAATGTAAATGAATATTCTCATTAACGAGTCACAGAGAAACCTTTAGCAGTAGCACTGTGGTAATTCCGCTTGTTATTTCTCTAGTATTCCATGCAGGATTTTTTTTATAATTCATTATTAGTATTCAAAATTACTTGTTCTTTAATTTTGCATATCTTTCATAATCCAGTGTTCCAACTAGTTCAACCATGTCCTTGTTTTATTCTCAAGGAACCACCTGTGAAATGTTCAAGGTCTTTGTCCCCAAAGAGCTCTTTCACAGACTCAGAGGACCTAAGGAAGCTGAGAAAAGCTGAAAGAAAGATTGAAAATTTAGAGAAGGCATTACAACTAAAGGTGAACGTTGAATCATTTCTTTAGTAATAACCTTGCAAAGATAAAAATATACCAAAGTGAACATTCACTTCACAAATTACTGCTAATCATTTATCTTTCCTGAATTTAATTACATGTATAAAAGTGTGTAATCATTTCGTTTTCTTTTTAAGATTTCTGAGAATCATAAAGTAATAAAAAAATTGTCGCTTAAAAACTAAATATTCACCACTTTAAAATTATTTGGGAATATTTTGGCTTAATATTGGGAATAAATTTCTTAAAGTTTCTCAGAGACAAAAAAAAATAGGATCTATAGCAAGTGAAAAGAGAGTTTCTTATGGTCCTTTATATATGATAAACATATAAAAAGAGAGGTAAGTTAAAAACTATACTAACCCAGCTCAGGTCACTTAAAATTGTCCTCTATAGGAAAATTACATAGTCAAATGGCAAATAAATATACAATGTTTTTTCCATTTGACTATATTGAGGGCTTTTAATTTTTCTCTGAATTTAAACTTGTCATTCTTCATTCACAATGACCAGAAAGCCTGCACTAGTTGAGATTAGGCCATTTAATTGAATCTCAAATCATGTTGAGATATTTTATGACAAGCCCAATGTTTTGCACATTAGAATCCATATAAAATAGTTCAATCTTAGGGAAAAAAATCTTTGACTTACATTATGTGTGTTCTAGAACAAAATATGCTTTAGTGGTATAGTTAACCATAAGCTACAATTAATAATTTTTTCTGCCTTTTCACTACATTAAATGTTAATTAATATTTATAGAATTAAACTGTTCTAGAACAAAGGAAAATGATCATCTAATGTTTTTACCAAAAATAAAATGATCAAATGACCTCAGCTTGCTAGCATTTAGCTTACTTGAAATTTATACACCTGTAATTACTTGCTCATTCGTTTGTTTACTCAGTAACAACTTACTGAGCAATGCCTGGCATTGTGCTAGCCACTTGTTATAAAAGAGAAAAGATGAGTATCTATCATTCAGGACTCTATCTAGTTAAGAAGATTCTGAGCCAGTGGTTAGAATCTAGTATATTAATGTAAGTGTGGGGGTACACACAGAATATTACAGGCATGTTTATGAAGCCAGCCTATCATCTTCCTCCTTTTGCATAATTCTTGAAATTCACATACCAAGACTTTTATCCTACATGAATCTGGGTTCCCAGATAAACAGATCTAATAGGTTATAACCCTTCAGTCTTTCTTAATGGATATCATTATTCCGAAAGATATATGTTTATGTGTGTGTACATATATGCATCTGTGTATATACATATATATATATGTATATATACAGAGAGAGAGAGAGAGAGACACCCAGAGAGATAGAGAGATAGATTTACTGTAAGGAATTGGCTCCCACAAATATGTGGTCTGAGAAGTCCAACATCTACAGTTACCAAACTGGAGATAAAGGAGAGCCAGTGGTATACTTCCAGTCCAGATCCAGAGACCTGAGAACCAGGAAAACTGATGGTGTTAGTTCCAGTCCAATTCAAGTCCAAGTCTGAAGGGATGAGACCAATATCCCTGCTGAAACAAATGTGGAAAGAACGAATTCTTTCTTATGTAGCCTTTTATTCTATTCAGGCTTTCAGTAGATTGGATGAAGCCCATCACATTGGGGAGGACAATCTGCTTTACTCAGTCTGCTGATTCAAATGTTAATTTCATACAGAAACACCCTCAGAAAAAATGATTAACCAAACATCTGAGAGTCAAGTTGATGCATGAAATTAACCATCGCATATCCCATTCACTAGTAGAGGATCTCCACTCATTTGCCCAGAGGTCTAGTTGTTAATAGTTTCTTGTTTTTGGCAGGAAGGAATAGAGCAATTCAGACATTTTTATATTTGTTCTCTTCTACCTCTTGAATTCCTTGTTTCAACAAGTCTCAGAAGCATTATACTAGTATATTTCCTCATTCGTTTTTCCGGCAACAGCTCTATTGGATGGGGCCTCAAGTTTTTTTTCAGAGTAAAATACTTTTTTCGCACAATTTCTTTCTCATTAATACTTTCATTCCTTTTTCAAGTCAACTGATAATCATGAATTTCAAATGTATTTTTACTTTCAAAGATTTTCACGATAAGGGAAAAATGGAAGCAAATTTTTTCCTTGCATTTTATCATTTGGTAGGAAAGGATTTCTTATTCTAAAGGTGCAAAATAGTTGAATGAAAAAGGCACTATAGTCAAACATTAGCAAAAGAAGTGGATAAACAAAACCTGTATAGTAAAGCAATTCTAAGGAGTCTGATTGAGCCCAGGGTACTTCTAATTCTAATTTACAGCCTCACGTTAGTAAGTATAATTGTTATATTTCTAAAGATAGAAGACTCATATCTATATTCCCCTTTATTAAGCTATAATATTAATATTATTGCTATTAAGTTCATGTGAGTATAAGATTAGAATTTATCATGTGTCTGTATAGGGCTGCTCTAACAAACTACCATTAACTGACTGGCTTAGAAGAACAGAAATTTATTGTTTCAAAGTTCTGGAGGCTAGAAAAATCCAAAATCAAGGTGTCAGCAGAATTAGTTCCTTCTGAAGGATGAGGGAGAATCTGTTCATTTCCCTCTGCTAGTTTCTGGTAGCCTTAGGTGTTCCTTGGCTTATAGATGGCATTCTCTGTGTCTTCACATTATCTTCCCTCTATGTGTGTCTCTTTCCCTATATCTAAATTTCTCCTTTTTATAAAAACACAGTTATATTGGATTAGGACCCACCCTAATGACTTGATTACCTCTATAAAGATGGCATCTCCAAATAAAATTACATTCTGAGGTAGTAGGGGGTAGAACTCCAACGTATCTTTTTTTGGGGAATTTGTCTGAATGCTTAACAGTACTTTATGGTTTAAAAAATATATTGATTGTTCATAGTGCTCCCTTTATAGATTATTATTGCCCTCTATTACATGTTGGATTTTTGTCATGGCCTTTCCCACATTGGTACTCTATTGAATTTGACTCTGCTAATGGGAATACAGCAGACAGAAATGTTCTGTGCTCAGTTATTGTAAACAGTGGATTAAATCTTTTTTTATGAGTCTTTAACATATTAATGTGCATTTTGAAACTATAAAAAGGTATATAGGTTACTTCCCAGAATTGCTTGATTATATCTATTAATATTTCCCAAAAGACTATTGTTCCATGGAAAATACTGTTGGAAACACTAAAGACTTGCTCCATGGCTGGGTAGGTAGATTTGGGTTACCAAGTTGATGTTCCAAGTGAATTGAAGGGAGGGAGCAACAAATAAGCTCCATTAGTAGCCCATAGTACATACATATACACTTTGATATATTGAAATGATCTTATTTATTATATCATCAGTAAGTCATGTATATTGTTCTAATACTGGTCACGAATTTTGTATAAATATTTATACATTATCTTGCTCAGCTTACCTATGTAGCTAGTTGTACATGTTTTCAAGATAGGTAACCAATGTTGTGATAAAAAAAGACAATAGTAATAGAAGAGATGAAAGGTATCATTATAAAAATCCCACCCATTTCCAAATCCTGACTTCATGAGTATAGTGAACTGATAATTTACAAAGTATAATTTGGAAATCCATGCATCAGAGTTTATGAAATCCTTACTGTCCTTGAGGTCACTAATGCCATGAGTCCCTGCTTTACTGACCTTAAGGCATTTGGCAATTATATTCTATTAGCATTTTTCTGTGCCATTTAATAACATCAGTGTATCCTTTTAATGCAGTTTATATGTCATATTTTCAATGCTCTAATAGTCATGAGCTTTATACATTCTGCTGAAATTGAACATCCATGGAATCCTTGATATTTCATGAACATTTTTTAACTTTAAAAACCTTGCTATCATTCTCTGAGGACTAAGCCACTATTTTATTAAGTGTGCATGCTCTTAGTTCACTTAATGCCTATCTAGAAGGCTTTGACCAAACTGGAGGTTAGATCAAGAATCATTTCTGGTCTCACAAACTTAAAAATAGAATTACAAATACCATTGAGGAAAGTCAATTAGTACAATCTTCTTATTTTCTATTTTCTAATGTTTTAGTCATTCAGACTTATTTGTACATAGAAATTAGAGCATCTTGTTTAGCTAGTTCAATTGCAAAATACATAGAAAATACTCAGTAAAGTTTATTGAGTGATCTGAAGTGGAGCTAATTCATGGGATTATTTTTATACATGTCCTCTTAGGAAAATGTCATAACGAGTGATATTAAATATATCGTTCAGTCTTTACACTTGATTTTGTTCTAAGATCTTTGGGGATGATATTCCCAGATGAAGACTATTGTTTTGACTTGGGCTATTGAAAATCAAGTGAGACTCAGAGAATCGTAATCCAAACTATGGGTAACTTGTATTTGTTAGAATATTATGAAAAAGCATTTTGATTATTCTTTATATTTTGTTTGAGATACCCAACTTCTGACTGAAGATTTCACCTGTTCTTGCAGTAAAATAGAAATGTTTCTTGTAGTACATATGATCTGTCTAATATTTACATTTTTATAAAATGATATTATCTATTTCTGAAGTAGGCCAAAGGAACAGTAGTCTCTAAGATTAATTTAACCCATGCATTACAGTTTGACATCAATATTCTTAAAGCACAAATCTATGAGTGAAACTGCATTTTAAAATAATTGTTATTATGCCTATCAAATTTATTTATCAAATAATGTCTAGTTTGGTTTTATTTGTAATAGTTTAGGTTTTAATAATTTTTAAGAATTATGTAAACACTCTATTGTTAGGTATAGTAAATCATGAAGCATTTAAAGGAAAACAAAGTTATCTATAACCTATTTTCCCATAATCACTATTTAATGGAAGGAACCACTTATTTCAATTACCATAGCAAAAACAAA
Source organism: Smutsia gigantea (assembly GCA_032199065.1). Taxonomy (NCBI): domain Eukaryota; kingdom Metazoa; phylum Chordata; class Mammalia; order Pholidota; family Manidae; genus Smutsia; species Smutsia gigantea. The sequence continues at coordinate 56,709 of JAVSCE010021428.1, read as the reverse complement.
ACTATTTGCTAATATTGAATATATTATGTTAAAGTTTCAAGAATCAGAGATGCCACATTGAGTGTTTTGAGTAATTAGTATGCCTAGTATAGAGCTTGGCACATTGCAAGTGACATATAGGACTCAAGAAATTTTTATTGAGTCTTAATCTTTTGTTTAATAGAATAATATAGTTGATTTATATTTGAAAATTAGGGGAAAAATTGGGTATAAATCTAATGGTTAATGGTCTCTGAGGCAGTACTGAAAATGTTAAAATAATCACAGTACTAACATTAAGAAATACAATTTGTTCCATTTAACAGAATGATTGTGAAAGGTAATAGAAAAAAATTGGGATATCTATTCTATTAATTTTTACTTCTTGGTCAATCTTTTAGGTTCTATTTACTCAGTTTCTAGGGACTCTAAGAAAGACCTTTAATGATTCCAAAAATTAATTTGTATGTAATAATTTTAAAGAAATTCATTGTAAAATAAGTTTATGGGGAAGGACTTCGATTCAGTGAAGAATAATTACAGAAAACCATTTTAGAAGTATTTAACAAAGGTATTCAGTTTAACTATATGTTTATATTTAAATTATTTTGACACGAATTTTTTCTAACATCTAAATTTCTTGTAATTTATTTTATTAATAAATTTATAACATATCCTGTTTGAATTCCAAATAAATCATATTGGTTCTTAAGGAATCCTAATAACATAATTAACTTGTGTTCATTTCTGAGAAGATATCAACATTATTAGTTATTGTTCTTCTCTTTTGCTAATTTAAATTATTTCACATATTCAAGATTAGAAAGCTTATTGTTCAAAGAAGTGAAGTGATATTTGGATTGTTTATCAACAGTAGAGAAAACTCAAAGTCAGGGTTAAATCATTCTTTATGTCTTAGAAGGAGAGATATAAATACTTCTATTTTGAACATAGGAAACTGAGACACACTGAATTTAGGTAGCTCTATCAAGGTAAAATTTAATAATTTTGATTTGCAGGTTTTGAACTCCTGTCTGCACTTAACATTCTGAATGTAACAGTCTCTTAAAAATGGTTCTTCAATTGAAATGAACAAAATTGAATTCAGTATCTTAATTTTTAACCATGGTTTTAAACCATGCTACTTTTTATAGCAAGTTTACAGTAACTGATTTGTATATCTTATAAAGCTCTAGGATAACATTTATTCTAATTGCCCCTTTCACATGATGCCATTCTCATGCTTTTTTATCAAGTATTCCTATTTCCATATGAAATATAGACTGCTTGGTTCACACAGGATTCAAATACTTCCTAATAACTACTTAAGAGAATTATTGAAGTTATCCTACTAGACATATATTCAAAGTGGAATGACAAAGTATCCATACTGTTGAGACAGGTGAAATTGTAGCAAGATAATGCAAACTCTATGAAGTATTCTCTTACTGTTGAAATGAGAAATAGATGGTCAAGGAAACAGTGAATTGGGCTTCTAAATGATAAGGTATCAGTGTTAATATTAATACCAGGGAAAAGGAGAGGAAAGGGAGCTCTACTTTTGCTTTGGGCCTTTATAGGGCAGGCAGAGTGCCAGGGGCTTTACCTATATGTTTCCTCATTTAATATAGTCATCCTAATTTAAATTTCTGTGTTCTTTCCCATATTTTACAGAAAAATATTGAATTAAAGTGTTCTTAAGATTATACAGTTACTAGGAAAAAGCTCTAAGAATGGAATTCAGCTCTTTCTGACTGCTATGTGCCTACTAATCTCACCTCACTATAATATAGAGAGTACCTGTTGTCTCCACTAAATAATTACACAAGTTCCTTCATACAGTAATATGAAAAGTCATTTAAAAAACAAATTTGAAATTCTCAAGGGTAAAAAAACTCAGGAAGTTACTTATTTTGCTTTAAGAAACAGTTCATAAGTAATATAAATACATCCTCTGAGGACTAAAAAGTTGGCTATTGTAAGTTCGTTTTGTGGTTGTATCTAAAAATGAAGATTTGTCTCATGTGCTCTGTTTAAAAACACTTAGAAGACATTGACTATAATTGTTTAACCTAATAATGTTCAGACTGTCTATTCTATGACCTCTTCAAGAATACTAAGCTCAGCTTTCCCCTTTCAGTTCTTTATGATACAGCCTAAATGCTACTTCTAACATAGGTCCAAGATGATTTTCTTCCTGCTGTGTAATCGTTATGCTTTATAATAAACTAATCACACATCCATGGGCTTAGGTATTGTTCTTCCTATAATTAGTGTCCTTACACTAAATATATGTGTGCTTAATACTAACAACATAATAATGCTTTATGTGTAGACAAGTCCTTGTGATGAAAAGAAAAAAACAGTCTGTAAGATGAGCTCATAAATATTTGTATGTATACTAATTAGCAACAAGGAAAGGAATGAAACTAATTTGATAGAAAACTTTTTAATTAAGCAGCTTAAAAAAATGGAGTTAGTGGGTCAGATTTATCAAGCAAACTTATTCTGTGACTTTAGAAATTCTAACTTTTCTTCTGTTTAAATGAGTATTATAAATTCTTTCATACATACTATTTTCTTTCAAATTTTATACTTACATGAGTAGCCTTTTATTTGCAAAATTATACTAATACTTTCTTCAAACTTGTGTACTTGGTTTTTTGTGTTCTACAGAGCAAAGAAAGTGATGAACTAAGAGATGCCCATGAAAAACGCAAGGAAAGGCTACAGATGTTACAGACCGACTACAGAGCAGTAAAAGAGCAATTAAAACAGTGGGAAGAAGGCAGTGGCATGTGAGTTACATAGCTCATAAAAGCATTTCCCTAAATATTAAATGGAATGGTGTAGCATCATATAGGCGTTTTAATGGCTTTTGTTTGATTTTAGAGAAATTATTTTGTAGTAAAATCTATATTGTGAATTTTTAAAGAGAATATAATAAATGAAAATAGATATACATGCTAGCAGTAACTATAGATTTTACTATCATTTGTTGAAATCACCGATGTAGGTGATTATGAAATATTGTATACATTTTTAATGTCAGTAGAGTAGCTTAATAAAAGTATATAACAGAGTAAAAATAGTTCTTATCAGTATGACTGCTTTAAGTAAAATGAAACTGGTGTTACAGTGTTTTTAGCTCAAAAAATATTTAAGTTTTAATTGAAAGACAAATGTGAAATTCATATATATAGTTAACTACCTTAAAACTACTTCAACCTAGTATGCAATTTGGAAATCTTTACTATCCATCAGTTTGTTCTGCAGCTTATCTGAATGAATTGGCGGTCTCAGTTCAATTGCTCTGAACAGGTGTTCAGATTTTGGTTAGTTGTAAGTGGCTCCCCTGTTAACAGTATCAACAGAGGGCAAAGGACTGAATGAGTACAGAAAATCTACTACCATCTCATCTTTTGAGATGAATCCTTTAGGGCAATGTTGATGATACACATTGGTCTGTTCTATAGAGAAACACTGTTTCTAAATTGGCCAGTACAGCACTTTTACAAAATAAAAAAGAAGAGTTTGTTTTATGTACAGAAAAAAAAAACATAAAGGGCATTTGGCATGATTTGTAGATAATTGTCACATCTAATTTTTCCTTTGAAGAATGGGAAGTGTTTCATATTGCTTGTCAGTAAAGCAGTGATAAAGCAATTTCTCCTGGATTTGGCTTCTGCTTACCTAACTTTTTAGTCATCATTAGAAGTGTGGAAATTACTTTCTTACATACTCACTGATAATAGCTTGTTTTAAGATAAAGCACATATATCACATTCAGATTGGTCAGCAGCAAATTCTAAATAAGTTGATTGCTTAAGAGTCCATTTTTAGAAACTGTGATAATCCTACAGTGTATATTTTATTACTAATAGAGTGAATGAGAGAAATAGACCTAAGAATATCATGTGTCTGCTTAAAAATTTGCTTTCTGTAGTAGCTGTTTAGGTATTAGGAAATTATGATACAGAATTTTAATTTATACATGTTTAGGTTTTAGTAAATTCATTCCATAAATGAACTTGAGGTAGAAATTTGGTCAATAGATGTTTTTAAATTTTAGGGAATGTGTAAATGAATTTTTATTGCACTTTGAACATGTTAAGGAAGAAAGCAACTTCATTTTAAAAACAGGACTGAAATCGGAAAAATAAAGAGGGCAGATCTCCAACAACTTCGACAAGAAGATTCTGATGCTGTATGGAATAAACTAACCTATTTCAAAAGAGAAAATCAGGAGTTAAGGATTCAAAAGTGAGTTTCTTTTTTAACAATAAAGACTTAGATAAACATTTGGGAGAAATTTTTTGTGGCTTAAAGGTCATGAGAGAAATACCTTATAAAATCTGAAAATGAAATAATGTTTTTTTCCCAATAAAAATAAAGAAAAAAAAGGGACTGGCTTAAAAAAAAAATGTATGTATGTATGTATAATGCAATAACAATTTGCACATTTGCTAGTGCTAGCTGAAACTGTATAATCTGATCTAGGGATTGTGTTAATTAATGTGGCTCTCATCTGTTGGAGGTGTCGCTCTTCATTAGCCTGTATTTTAGACACTGCCGTGCTTCATTTTGGGAATGAGGTGAAGAGGGGATAACCTAGGCAGCCATCCTTGTTTGATCTCCTAGATACATACGCAATGCAGAATGCCTGAGCTCTCTTGGTTCCCTGCCCTGTCCTGCTAATCCCAGCTGAGCTCATTATGGTGTAGCCTTGCTGCTACTCTTGGAGCATGAGCTGTCCAAGCTAATTACTGGTAGCAGCAGAACTGCCTGTTAAGGGTCTGGTATGGATCTGCTAACATGGTCTTTGGTAGTGACCTGCAAGAGACAAGAGGGAATTGCTTTCTTTCTTGCTGTGTACTGCCTGTCCTTTGGGCCTAATGCTGATCCCTCCACATAGGTCTTTTAGCTACCTTAAGTATAAAACTTGATGAAAGATACTCGTATTTTAGAAAACATACAGTTTGCTTCCTTGATCTTGTAATTCACTAGCTATTATATTTTGCTTGGCAAAGAAAGAACACTTTTTTTTAAACAAAAAAAATGAGTTAGACCAACATAATTATTCTCTTTTGCTGCTTAAGTATTTCTTCATCTAGAGTTAATTTTTGGCACTCAGACCATGTAACTTTTTAAAAATCTTGGATGTTTTAAAATTACTAGAATTTAGTATCATGTGACAAATGTAATTAAATAACATTACATTTTCTTAACTGTTAATCAGAATCCTATTTTATATTCCACATGATACTACAAACTTTAGATTACCACTTTTCCCATGCATTGATAAACCTTTGAAGATATAATTATATCAGATCTAAATGTATACTTCCAATTACCTCTTAAAGTACATTATATACTCTTAGTGCTAAATTTTGATGTAGATAATAAAGTCTGTTTTTTGAAAGTTACTTTACATATTTTATGGATTTGGCCCACAAATGTTCTCTGGTAATTTTTAATAGCTTTATTGAGATATAATTCATAAGCCATATAATTCACTATTTAAGGTGAACAATACAATGGCTTTTAGTATATTCAAAGAGCTGTTTGCATCTATCATCACAGTAAATTTTAGAACACTTCCATTATGCCCCCCCAAAATGCCACACCACTTAGCTGTTATCTCCCTAATCCTTCCACCCCAACGTCCCAGATAAGTACTATTTTGTGTTATCTACAGATTTGCCTATTCTGACCATTTCATATAAATGGAATCATACAATATGTAGTCCTTTGTGACGATCTTCTTTCTTAAAGTTTTATTAAAGTTTATCCATGTTGTAGAATGCATCAATCCTATTTTTGATAGTCTTTATTGGTCTTGTCTACAGAAGTGAAAGTTAATTTTGAACAAAGTGAATTAGGTGAGAGTCCTAATCTAACTAGTTGTAATATCTAATATATTCCAAGAAAATTTAAGCATAAGTTATCTATAAGTGGACTTTATTTGGGGGTTATTTTAGTCATTAATAAAATAGAACTAAAGAAAAAAGCCATTTTGAAAAAGTTAGGGAACTCTTAGAATCCTGTTCTGTTCATTCAGCAGTGTATGTACATTACAAGTAGCTCTTTGAATTAAATGGTAAGAGTCATTATTAAAAGGGTGGAAATGTTTCCCCCCAAAATACATTGAAATTCATTAATGTGATAGTTATTTGTAAGTTATTTTTCAGATCAGACTTTACGTAGTAAGGTTTGGTTGATAACCTTAAAGAATGCTAAATCATTGATAAAAGCTTTAAATCACATGATAATATTTTTAGGGGGTGAGGGTTGAGTTATTTTGTGAAGCATATATTCAATTAACAAATATGAGTTACTGCTGCTGTGTGACAGACAGTCTGCTAGGTGAATGAAATGAGAACATCAGAAAAACTTTCTACTCTCAGGGAGCTTTCTTGGGAACATGTTCAGTACTAAACATTCTAATGAAATATGTTAAAAATAAAACTAAAAGTATCATGTTGAAATAAGACTTAGGAAACATCAGTCTTTTATTCACTGAAGTTTGTTTACTAATGAGACAGAATTTTTTTGTTTTGTTTTAAATGTATATATAGTATTTTGACTTTTTTGGCAAACATTGTTATGCATTATATAACACATACAATGTGTACCATAGATCTGAGTAACCACCACGACAATCAGGATGCAAACAAGTTACCTCATCTCAAATTTCCTTTTCCTGTCCGTTTTAGTCAAATCCTCCCACCATCCCCAACCTGGCAACCCCATCTGGCGACAACTGATTGTCTCTCTCCTATAAGCTTTGCCTTTTTTCAGAATGTCATATATAAGCTGTAACTTTTTGAGACTGGCTTCTTTCACTCAGCATGATGCCTTTGAGATTCATTCATGTTGGTTCATGGTTTCTTTTATTGCTAAATTGTATTCCATTGTATGGATGTACCAGTTTGTTATCCACTGCTGAAGAATGGATCTTTTCTAGGTTTTTGCAATTATGAATAGAGCTTCTCTACACAGGTTTTTGTAGAGCATTTTTTGATTCTTTAAGGTAAGTACCCAGGAGTTGCATTGGTAGGTCAGTCTGTATAACTCTGTAAGAAACTATCGATCTGTTTTATAGTGTGGCTATACCATTTTTCATTCCCACCAGGAATTTGTAAGAGTTGAGTTGCTCCACATTATTGTCAGCACTTGATGTTGTCATCATTCTTTTTAGATGATTCCAGTAGTATTAGTAGTATTCCATTGTAATATTGATTTGCATCTCCCTAATGGCTAATGGTATATTGATCATCTTTTCATGTGCTTATTTGTGGTCTTTATATCTTCTTTGATGAATGGTTGCTGAAATTTTTTGCCCATTTAAAAAAATTGGTTGTTGAACCAATTTAACAATGACTATTCTTTATATATTCTGTATACAAGTCCTTATTCACATATGTGATTTGCAAATTTTTCTCCCAGTCTATAAATGGGCTTTTTATTCTTTTAAGTGTCTTTTGCATGAAAAGTGCTTTTAATTTTAATAAAGTCCAATTTATCAGTTTTTTTCTTTTATGTATCATGGTTTATATGTGATAGCTAATATCTATTTTCTGTATCTATAACTATAATCTGTAACTATTTTCCTGACCCAAGATCACAAATATTTTATCCTATGTTTACTTTCAGAAATTTTATATTTAGCTCTATGATCCATTTTGAGTTAATTTTTTTATATGGTGTGAGTAAAAGGTTGAAGTTCATTTTTGGGGGCAAATATTTCCAATTGTGTCAACATCATTTTTGAAAACACTATACTTTCTCCAGTAAATGCCCTTGTAATTGTCAAATACTAGCTAATTATATTTCTGTGGATCTGTTTTAAGGCTCTCCATTTTATTCCATTAATCTGAATTCCTAAGCTTTTGTGCACACCACACTCTCTTGAATACTGTAGCTTTTTGGTGTCTTAAACTCAGTGTGAGTTGAACAGCTTTACTCTTTTTCAAAACTGTTTTGGCTTTTTGAGTCCCTTTGCTTTTTCGTTTAAGTTTTAACTAAATAAACAGGTTAAAAATTAGCTGTTTCTACCAAAATTGTTTTGGAATTTTGATTAGAATTTTGCTAAATTTATATATGTTTGGAGGGAACTGACATAACTATGTTGAGTTTTCTATTCCATGAATACAGTATGTCTCTAAATTTATTGAGGTTTTCTTTTATCAGTGTTTTATAGTTTTAGCATGGAGATTCTATACATCTAATAATTTTGTTACATTTATACCAAAGTATTTAATTTTCTGAAGCTATTATAAATGGCATGATAATTTTGATTTTGGTTTCTAATTGCTAGTGTATAGAAATAAATTACATTTTTGCATGCTGACATTATATTTTGCATTATTGATATGTCAGAGCTAAGGCTGCCATCTTATTTTCTATTTGTTTCCTCTGTTTCCCTTTTCTGTCCTTCCAGTGTGTTACTTGAACTTTTTTTTAGAATTACGTATTCTTTATCTGCAGGATTTTGAAGTATATCTCTCTGAATAAGTTTTTTAATGTTTGCTCTAGATATTTACATACATAACTTATGATAGTCTACTGGCATCAACATTTTACCACTTGAAGTAGAATGTGAAAACCTTACTATTATTTGTGTCCCTAGACATTCACCCTTTGTATTTGTTTTAAACATTTTTCTCTATAAATACATTAAGAAACTCATTAGCTGATGTTACAATTTTTGTTTCAACTGTCAATTTTAAAATTTCAAAAGAAGGATAGCCTCCTATACTCATAAAATATTTAGAGATATTTTTATCCTTTCCACTATTATTTCTTCATTTCTGATCTTTCAAGTTTTCTTCTTTTATCATTTTCTGTTTGAAGAGCTTTACTTGACACTATTTAGGGTAGGTTGGCTAGCAACAAATTCTGTTTTCCTTCATCTAAAATGTCTGCATTTCACCATTATTCCTGAAAGGTATTTTTACTGGATATAAAATTCTATGTTTGCAGTTCTTTTTTTCAGCATTTGGAAAATGTTCCATTTCCTTCTCGCCTCCATGGTTTCTGATGAAAAGTACAAGGAAATTGTAATCAGTGTTCCGCTACAGAGAATGCATAATTTTTCTATCTGCTTTCAATCATTTTCCTTGGTCTTTATTTTTCAGAAGTTTGATTATGACATGTCTTATCATAGATTTATTTGAGTTTATCCTGTTTGGGATTCTCTAAGCTTTTTGAATCTCTAGGTTTGTGCCTTTTGTCAAACATGGGAAATTTTGGTCATTATTTATTCAAATACATTTTTTAGCTCCACATTCTTTTTCGTCTCCTTCTCAGACTCATTTGACATGGATGTTGTTAGATCTTTTAGTATTGTCTTAAAGGCCCCTGAGGCTCTGTTCATTTTATTTCTCAGCCTATTTTATCTCTTGTTCAAATTGGGTAATTTTTTTTTGTCCTTAAATTCACTGATTCTTCCTTCATCTGTCATCTCTGCTGTTGAGCCCATGCAATGAATTTTTTAATTGTGGTTATTATAATTTTTGATTCTAAACTTCCCATTTGATTCTTTTTTGTATCTTTTATTTATTTGCTGAGACTTCCTATTTTACTTGTCTCAAGATTTTTCATAATTGTTCATTGGAGAATTTTAATCATGGCTACTTAAAGGTCCTTGTCAAATCATTCTGATATGTGCAGTATCCTGGTGGTGGCATTTCTTAATTAGGATTTCTCCTTCAGGTTGAGATTTTCTTTGTTCTTGGAATGACAAGTGATTTTTGTATGTCTACTGGACATTTGGAGTATTGTGTTTTGAGACTTTGGAGCTTATTTAGTCTTTTATTTTACAGACTTTTCATGATATCATGCCTGAGAGACAGGGTCACATCATTACTGCCAGAAGAGGTAGGGGGTCTTAGATTCTAACATAACTCCTGCTGACATTGCATTGAAGCATGTGTGAAGAGGTGAGGGTGGTGGAAGTCCAGGCTTCTCACGTGGCCTTCTTTGACTGAGAGCAGAGCTGTTTTTTTTTTTTTACTTCCCCAGTTGTTGGAGTAGGGTGGTGATTGCCAGCAAGATTTCTGTCTTCCTACTCTGCCCCTTGTTCTGGTTCTTTGGTTGGAGAGAGCAGGCTTTCTATGAGACTCTTCATCCTTTGTGTCAATTGGCTTTTCTGGTTTGTGGGTTCCTCCAATACCCACTATGAGATTTTAGGAGGGAAGGAAGAAGAAAGCCAAGGAACTTATCACTGTGAGTTGTTATTCTACTTGTAAAGTCCCTGTCATATCCTCCTCCTCCCCTTAAATTTGTTTTATGTATTGTGTTCAGGGTTTTTATAATTAATGGGAGGAATAGGGAGAAATACATCTACTCCTTGTTGTGAACCAGAAGTTTCAGCTTGCTCTTCTATGGACCAAGCAACCTTATTTTTGTTTTATATATTAGGATCTAGTTTAATACTTAGTCCTGACTATCTAAGGAGTAAGATTCACCCCTACTTATGCAGTAGTAACTATCATTTATATTTAAGTCTAGAATACATAAAAGAAGATGTATTACTAAAACTACTTTTAAACCAAATTTAAATACATCCAAATCCTATCTTAAATGTTAACTTCTCAAGACCCTAATATAAAATTGTATGGCAACTCTATATCAGTTTTTAAAATGATGCTAGCAGTGACCTTTGTTATATTGTTTCTACCATTGAATATGATCAGAAGTATTTGCTGTCATATAAGAATCTGAGGACTTGAGAAATTTGCATGGAATATTGTTCCTATAATTCATTTATACTTATGAAATACCTCTACTTATTATATCATAATGATATTTTAACAAAAAGGCCAAGTACTTAGCAATATAAGGACTAATAAATTGGCTGGTTCCTTTAGTATTTATCTAATAAATATTCATATATTTATTCTTCACACAATATGATTCAGAGCCAGGCACTAAGCTAGGGATGTGAATATTCAGTGGTATACTGACAAGTAAGAATTTTGTGCTCTAATGAGGTTTATTCTAGGGATACTCTGCCTTGTGCTGGTGAAGTGAATCCACTTTTTGGAATGCTAGACAGTATGAAGTGAGGAAAGCTTTCAGATATGCCAGTGGTCTTTCTCAGCTTTTTTACTTAGTTAAGGATGTTTCTTTTCTGACACTAAATTAGATTTACGAACCAACAAAGTCATGTTCTCAATAAACATGTTAACATTCTCCTTAAAAACATTAGTGTAAAAATATTTGTGTACATTCCTTCCTAATAATGATATAAAACTATAAAAAAGGGCTGAGGTGCCACAGGTAAGTTTTTCTTATACCACAACTCTGACATGTCCTTTTTAGGAACCCTAGAATCAAAGGGAAGGTTTGCTGACATTCACTATATGTTTTCTGTGTCCTTGATTAAATAAATCAAGAGTTTGCAGTGGGTCAATAATCTTGGTCTTTCTGTACTAATCCATATAGCCTATATAAAATGCTGTAGGTGGGTACTCTGCTAGGCCCTGGTAAACAGAGAAATCATGTGAACCTTCTCATCAGGATCTCATAGCTTATTAGGGAAAACAAGCTAAAGTGTGATGAAAATGATAATAAAGGAGTAGTAGTGGCATAAATCAGGGAATTAAATAGCATTATGATTTGACTCTGCTCAAATCAGAAACCTAGGGGATTATAATTGATTTATCCCTCTATCTGACTTTATAACAGTCTATACTGTCTTCTTTTTTTTTAAGTTTCATTGATATACAATCTTATGATGGTTTCACATACACAACAAAGTGGTTCAACATTCTCCCATATTATCAAGTCCTCACCCCCTCCATTGCGGTCACTGTCTATCAACATAGTAAGATGTTAGAGAGTCATTAATTGTATTCCCCATGCTGTGCTACCATCCCCATGACCAATCTATATTGTGATTGCAAATTTATGCTGTCTTAATGATTCCACATAACAAATATCTGTAGACCATATCTCTTTCTATTCTCACTATCAATGCCCTTATCCAAACCAACATCATATCTTCCCCCAACTAGAATATGCTTGTTAATACCTCCCTATCTCAAGTCTTACCCCTTGAATGCATTTTTCCCCCAATGCTGCAGTGATCTTTTAAATTAAAAATTTAAGCATATCTCTCCCCAGTTTAAAAACATTAAATGTCTTTCCATTGCTCTTAAAATAAAACTAAATTCTTTATATAACACATTTGAACATCTTGCCCTCCCTTTTTACCATTTCTGCTTTTACTTTTGTTTCTTACCTGAAAAGACATAGAGAATGCAAAATATTTACAAAGAATTACTGATGATTTTCCTAGTTGATGCTAAGAATCATGGTTTAGAATTTGTAAATGAAGGCAGTTAGCTTTGGGGTCAGTGGAAAGAGGGCTTAGAATTCATAATTTAAAACCTCAATTTAATATTATAGAAGTAGGGACTGTTACCTCATATATCGTAACTAAAGTCTTCTTTATTTCAATGATCTTCTGATAATTTTTCCATAATGATAGGAAGTAAACAAGCTATAGATCAACACATAGCCCAGGAAGGAGTACTTTTCTTCTCTCTTGGGTTAAATGTTAAATATATGTAGGCCATAGTTTATAAAAGAATATTTCATAAGATTCAATAGTAATTGCTTAGGGAGCTAAAATTAAAATATTGTGATAGGAAAGTTCAGCTAATTTTTTTATTTTGCAAAGGGTAAAACTTCCTGTCTAACCAAACAAGAATATTATTTTTTCCATATGTAGAAATGAGGAATTTAGGAACTGCATTTCTCTAACATGAGTTGGAAATAAAATTCTTATAGAGAAAAAAATGGCTATTAATCATGAAATATTTTGCAACAAATTATTTTTGGATAACCATTTACAAAGTACAAATTACATATTAGTTTTATTTTAAAGCATCCAATTCAGTGGTATTTAATACATTTACAGTATTGTACAGCCATGATCTCGTACAGCCATAATCCAAAGCATTTTCATCACCCAGACACCCCATACCCATTAAGCAGTTATCTCCCATCTCCCCATTTCTCCCTTCATCCAGCTCCTGGCAACCACTATCTGCTTTCTGTCCCTATGGATTTACCCATTCTGAATATGCTATATAAATAGAATCATATAATATATGCCCCTTTCTGGCTTCTTTCACTTAGCATAATGTTCTCAAGGTATATCCATATTGTAGTATGTATTAGTATTTTATTCCTTTTTTAAGCCAAATATTCCATCATATGTATGCCAAAATTTATTTATTCATTCATTTTGATTGCTTCCACTTTTTAGCTATTGTGTGAATAGTGCTGCTACAGAACAATTGTGTACAAGTAGTTGTTTGAATACTATGAGCAGAATTGCTAGGTCATGTAGTAAATCTGTGTCAACTTCTTGAGAAACTGCCAAACTGATTTCATAGTAGGTGCATTATTTTACATTCCCACCAACAATCTATGAAGGTTCCACTTTCCCCTCATCCTTGTCAACACTATTTTCTTTCTTCCTTTAAATATTATGGCCATCCTAATGAATGTGAAATGATATCTCATTGTGGTATTGGTTTGCATTTCCTTAATGACTGATGAGCATCTTTGCATGTGTTTATTGGACATTTGTGTATCTTCTTTGGATAAATGTCTATTTTAAGTCATTTGCCCATTTAAAAAATTGGGTTGTTTGTCTTTTTGTTTTTGAGTTGAAGAGTTCTTTACATATTCTGGTTACTAGACATTTGTAAATACTTTCTCCCATTCTGTAGGTTGTCTTTTCACTTTCTTGATAGTATCTTTCAATGAACAAAAGTCTCTAATTTTGACAATGTCCAGTCTATTTTTTCTTCTGTTCCTTATTCTTTTGGTGTCATATTGATACATCCATTGCCGTATCCAAGGTCATGAAGATTTACTTCCTTGTTTTCTTCTAAGTGTTTTACAGTTTTAATTCATTTAGATCTTTGGTACATTTTTAGTTAATGTTTTTATATGGAGTGAAGAAGGGGTCTAACTTCATTCTTTTGCATGTGAATATCCATTTGGCCTACATATTCTTTTACAGCTTTGACAGAAGGCCATATGATCACTTATAAGAGTTAATGATGAGTTAATAAAATGAGAATTTAAATCTATCTGTCTAAAAATCAGTCCAACATGAAACAGCACTGGATATCATAAAGTATATAAAATCATAGGGTATATAAAAATCCTTGAGAGAAAAACTTCACTCTGAAATACATTCTTAGGAACTTTTTAAATAAAATGAATGAGGGTATATGAATAAGGGTATTTATTGCAGTATTTTTGTAATAGTGAAGATTTAGAAACAATCTTTTTAAATTGATTTATAGTTGATATATAATATATTGGTTTCAAGTATACAACAGTGATTTGACAATTATCTATAGCATTGAATGCTCACTTCAACTAGTAGCTGTCAACATAGAAAGATGTTACAGAATTATTAACTATATTCTTTATGCTGTACTTTCATCCCTGTGACTGATTTATATTATGATTGAGATTTTATGGCTCTCTATCACCTTCACCTACTTCACCCACCCACCCTAACTCCTCTCCTGTTGTAACCACCAGTCACTTCTCAGTGTCTATGAGTCTACTGCTCTTCTATTTTGTTTTGTTTGTTGATTCCACAAAGAAGTTAAATCATATGGTATTTCTTTCTCTGCCTGGCTTATTTCACTTAGATAATACCTCTAGGTCCATACTGCCGGGAGCCAACCTACTCTGCCTGCCTAATGGCACAGCCCAGGAGGCCGATGGATGGATGCACACAGTGGGCCTCCAAAGGGGAAGCTACTGATATCTCTTCTATTGTTTAATCTGACCATTTCCCCAGTCTAAACAGCCCTCACTAATCAGAAAAAGTCCCTAGAAAAAAGACTGTTAGGAGCTGTAGAGCACTCATAAAACTCAGCTTGTGACCCTGCACATTTCCCTCAGGCCAGTGGGTTATTATCCCTGGTTTGGGAAATTGAAGAAAGTTCAGGTGACTTCAGGGTACAAATCCTTGGCCAGTTTGGCACCCAGTAAAAACAAGAGGTGACTAACATGAATGTGGGTCAGGAAAACAGGTGGAAAAATCTTGGTAGAGTTCCCTTATGAATCATTATTACAGAAATTACAGTAAGCATTGTTATACTCAAAATCAACAAAATGAGTGTTGCTTATTCTACCGTAAATAGTTTCAGGATATTATTGGAAGGAAAAAACGTGCCCCCACAGCAAGCCTAAATGAGAGTCCAGTTAAACAAGTTTCAAGACACATTCAGAAAGCATTGTAGTGCCTTGTAGAAATTTAACCTGAGATTGGGATCTAAAGGAATGAGAGCAACAGAAAAATCTTGAAGAAGAAAACATGGTGACCTTTCGTGGTTGGGAAAGCAGGGGAACATTCCGAGAAGTAGATTATGCCACAAATCACTGAATGACACATGTCTTACGATGATTTGATGATGATCTTTTGTAACCAATCCCCTATATATTGCTTGAGGTTTCTGCCTATAAAGAGACCAGACCAGCTTAGCATCTTTGCTAGTGTCTGTGTCCTCACTCATTCATCAATTTCGCCAACGCCATTCCTACTTCAGGGACTCCTGGACTCGCCAGAGCTGGACTCTGTCATCATACATGTTGTCGCAGATGGCAAGATTCTTTTTTCTTTTTGGGCTGAATAATGTTTCATCGTATATAAGTATTACTTCTTTACCCATTCATCCACTGATGGACACTTTGGTTACTTTCATATCTTGTCTCTTGTAAATAATGCAGCAATAAATATAGGAGTACACATATCTTTTTGAATCAGATTTTGTTTTCTTTGGGTAAATTCCTACAAGTAGAATTATGGTGTTTCTATTTTTAGTTTTTTGAGGAACTTCCACACAGCTTTGCATTGTGGATTGCACCAGTTTACCTTCCCACCAACATTGTTGGAGGGTTCCCATTTCTCCACAGCCATGCCAACACTTGTTATTTCTTGTCTTTTGGATAGTGGTCATTCCAACTGGTGTGAGATGATATCTCATTGTGATTTTGATTTGCATTTCCCTGATAATTAGCAATGTGGAGCATCTTTTCATATGCTTGTTGGCCATCTACATGTTTTCTTTAGAGAAATGTCTATTCGGGTCCTCTGCTCATGTTTTATTTGGATTATTAGTTTTTTTGATGTTGAGTTATGAGAATTCTTTATATATATTGGTTGTTAGCTCCTTATTGGATATATCATTTGCAAATATAGTCTCCAGTACCATAGATTGCCTTTTTGTTTTGTTGATGGTTTCCTTTGGTACAAAAGCTTTTTAGCTTGATGGAGTCTACTTGTTTATTTTGCTTTTGTTTCTCTTTCCTGGGAAGATGTATCCAGAATAAGTTAACTCATTCTTATGTTCAAGGTATTTTTGCCTGTGTTTTATTCCATGAGTTTTATGGTTTCATATCTTACATTTAGGTCTTAGTGCATTTTGAGTTTACTTTTGTGTATAGTGTTAGTAATCCAGTTTCATTCTCTTGAATATAGCTGTCCAGTTCTCTTAACACCAGTTATTGAAGAGGCTGTCTTTTCCCTGTGTATTCTTGCCTGCTTTGTCATGTATTAATTGACCATGTAAGTGTGGGTTTATTTGTGGGCTCTCTATTCTATTCCATTGATCTATGTGTGTTTTTGTGCCAGTATCATGCTGTTTTAATCACTGTTCCATTGTAGTATAGCTTGAACTCAGGGAGCAGGATACTTCCAGCTTTGTTCTTCTTTCTCAAGATTGCTTGGCTATTTGAGTTCTTTTGTGCTTCCATATGAGTTTAAGGATTATTTTCTCTAGTTCATCAAAAAATGCCATTGGTATTTTGATAGAGATTACATTGAGTCTATAAATTGCTTTGGGCAGGATGGCCATTTTGACAATATTAATTCTTCCTATCTGTGAGCATGGTATAGATTTTCATTATTTGTGTTCAGTTTCTTTCATCAGTGTTTTAGTTTTCAGAGTGCAGGTCTTTCAACTGCTTGGTTAGGTTTATTCCTAGGTATTTTATTCTCTTCAATTCAATTGTAAATGGAATTTTTTCTTAATTTCTCTATCTGCTAGTTCATTATTAGCATATATCAGAATGCAACAGATTTCATATATTGATTTTGTATCCTGGGACTTAGTTGAATCCAATTATTAGTTCTAATAGTTTTTTGGTGGAGTCTTTAGGGTTTTCTATATATAATATCATGCTATCTGCAAATAGTGACAATTTAACTGCTTTCTTACCAATTTGGATACCATTTATCTCTTTTTATTGTCTGATTGCCATGGCTAGGACTTCCAGTACTATGTTGAATAAAAGTCATGAGAGTGGACATCCTTGTCTTATTCCTGATCTTAGAGGTAAAGTTTTTAGCATTTCACTGTTGAGTATGATGTTAGCTGTGGGTTTGTCATATATGGCCTTTGTTATGTTGAGGTACATCCCCTCTATACCCATTTTGTTGAGAGTTTTTATCATGGATAGATGTTGAATTTTTTCAAATGCTTTTTCAGCATCTGTTGAGATGATCATATGGTTTTTATCCTTCCCTTTGTTAATGTGGTGTATGACATTGATTGATTTATGAATATTATACCATGTTTGCATCCCTGGAATAAATCTCATTTAGTCATAATGGGTGATCCTTTTGATGTATTTTTAAATTTTCTTTGCTAATACTTTAAGGATCTTTGCATCTTTGTTCATCAAGGATATTGGTTTCTCATTGCCTTTTTTTTGTACTGTCTTTATCTGGTTTTGGTACTAGAGTGATCCTGGTCCCATAGATTATGTTTGAAAGTATTCCCTCTTCTATTTTTTAGAATATTTTAAGAAGGATTAGTGTCAGCTCTTCTTTAAATGTTTGGTAGCTTTCACCTGTGAGGCCATATGGTGCTGGAGTTTTCTTTGTTGGTTTTTTTTTTATTACCAATTCAGTTTGTTTCTTTTAATTATCTGTTCATATTTTCTGTTTCTTCCTGGGTCAGTCTTGGAAGGTGGTATTTTTCTAGGAATTTGCCCATTTCTTCTATGTTGTCTGATTTATTGACATGATTTTTCATAGAATTCTCTTATAATTCTTTGTATTTCTGTGGTATCCATTTTGACTATTCCTTTTTTGATTCTGTTTTTGTTTATTCTGTACTCTCTCTTTTTTTCTTGATAAGTCTGGTTAGGGGTCTGTCTACTTTGTATTTTGGGTTCTTTGTTAAATGCCACTGATGTTCAACAAAAATTTTCCTAATTGGTCAGAATTCAGATGTCTCCCCATCCTGTGTGAGCTCCCAATCTTGTGGGAGTAGTTCCACTAATAGCTTTGGTTTTGTTCTCTGCCTGCTTTGTTGATTTTCATAGTATGCATTATGCAAGAAAATATTCAGCCACATACCCAAAAGAATTCTTACTCAGATTACTGTACCTGTTTCTCTTTGTAGCTTCTTCTTTGAATACTGTGCTTCACAAATTACAGACATTTTTGCCATCCCAAACTCCAGTCTCTTTTTCTTCTGCTCAGTGAGGCTCTCATGTGTTTCTTGGAACCTTCCTCCCTGCATCATGGTCTGCCTCCCAGCAGAACTCTGGACTAATATTAAGGTTCTCTTTGTTGATTTCCTTTCTTTCACAGAATCACAGCTCTCTGCAACCTGTTGTCCAGCATCTGAACATAGTCATTTCATATAATTTGTCCATTAAGAAGTAGATTTTTGAATTGTGGTCCTCGTACCAAACAGAGTATCAGAAACACCAGAATAAGTGTTCATCAGGGGTGCACCTGACTCTGTCAAGAAATCCTCCAAACACTGTTAAGATATGGTTTGTTGGTGATTAGTTTGGCTAAGGGACAAGTCATTAGGGACCATCTAATGTTTATAAATACTTCTTATTAAAAATAGGGACTGTGTGAGTTCTTCCTAAAAAAGAAAAAGTGTTAAGTATAAAATACCTTTCATTAAGCAAGAAATACCATTTCCAAGAACTGTAACATTTTGCTCTGCAGGGTTAGTGATCTGAGAGCCAAGGAAAACTAAGTTAAGATAAACTACATCTGCTTTTTCTTTGAGGGGACATCTTGCTTCTATATGTTCCATGTTCTTAAGAAGCTAAACAAAGCAAGAACCTAATCCAAACTTAATCACTGTGTGGATGGATGGCTGTGTGTGTGTGCCATTCCCATCAACCTGTAACGTATCTGAGAAGCTGTAAATGTAATCATAGGATCCCAGTTTTTAAAATCCTCATCTATGTGTATTTATGTTTTTATGAACAAGAAATATAAGTATATATGTCAAACTGTAAACATTTTTTCAAGAAGTAAACTGAGGGGAAATAGAGACTAGTTTTTTACTCTATATACCTTTTTGTTATTTGAAAAATTGTAAGAATTGTATTTCTTATATTGTTGAGTATATAAAAGTTTAAAATTAGTATATATTTTTGATAAAAATCATTCCTCTCATCATTGTGTAATGACTGTCTTTGTCTTTAATGTTTTTTTAGTGTTATGTATATTTTTATTCTACTTTTTAAAGTCCATTCTTACCATAATTTTTTTGTCTCTTCTGGTTTATAAATTTTATATTGTTTTCCATTCTTTAAATGCTTTTTCTTAAAGTTATAACATATATAACTTATTTGACAAAGTCTAAAGTTCAGTGCCTCTATTCTCTTAACAATATAAGGATCTTAAAATACTTTAACTCTGATCCTTTCTTTGAAATTTTTTTTTACCCCACTTTTTTTTTTGGTATCATTAATCTACAATTATATGTGCAATATTATGGTGATTAAACTACCCCCTTCATCAGGTTCCCCCCGCCAACTCCATTACAGTCACTGTCCTTCAGCGTAGTGAGATGCTATAGAGTCACTACTTGTCTTCTCTGAGTTGTACAGCCCTCCCCGTGCCCCCCCCAACATTACATCTGCTAATCGTAATACCCCTTTTTCCCCCCATCCCTCCCTTCCCACCCATCTTCCCCAGTCCCTTTCCCTTTGGTAACTGTTAGTCCATTCTTGGGTTCTGTGAGTCTGCTGCTGTTTTGTTCCTTCAGTTTTTTCTTTGTTCTTATACTCCACATATGAGTGAAATCATTTGATACTTGTCTTTCTCTGCCTGGCTTATTTCACTGAACATAATACCCTCTAGTTCCATCCATGTTGTTGCAAATGGTAGGATTTGTTTTCTTATGGCTGAATAATATTCCATTGTGTTTATGTATCACATCTTCTTTATCCATTCATCTACTGATGGAGACTTAGGTTGCTTCCATTTTTTGGCTGTTGTAAATAGTGCTGTGATAAACATAGGGGTGCTCCATTGAGTTTTAATTGTTGTTATTACTAATTTTAATTGTTCTGGTTAACATTTCTAGGTATATCATTTTGTTCTTTTTCTTATTTGTCTTTTCTTATTTCACAAACCTGTTCTTTTAAATATGTACTTGTCACCATTTTTTTCCTTCAAAACTTAAAAAACTAATTTATTAAAACTAATTTTAAATTATTCTGTTTTCATTTCCTTGTTTTACATTCTCCCATTTTGGGTGGGATGATACGTAGATTGTCATTCATAGCTTTGAATTTATTCATGTATTTATTCTTATCGGCAATCTTAACTTTTTTGAGATTTATCTTCTGTGGTGATTTTTGTCTTGTCCATTCCCTCAGTTGTGGAAGCCTCTCTGTAGTGGATAATTGTGTCAACTTGAACTCTCTGCTGCACACTGACATAAACCAGTTTTTATATTACTCTCGATTCTTCAGGTTTCTGCAAATGTATGTGGCTTAACTTTGCAACCAATAATATAGGCTCAGGATTTTGATTTTATGTGGCTAACTGTATCCTACCCTCAGACTGGGGCAGGAAGCCTTTTTTAAAGGAACTTCAGCAAGATAAACTCAGATATTCAGGTTTTACTTAGTAAATTTTTGTCTCCTAGGTTTGTACAGTTAACCCAGTTTTGCCCCTCAGCCATGAAGGACCGCGGGCTTAAACTTCCATCCCCACTCAGGTTTCAAGATTTAAGGTCTCTTTTGGGGAGAAACAAATTTCCTCTACCCCTCAAGGTTCTTCGAGCTAGTTTAAGAATCAAATTGATAGGAGACAGATTAACGGAGATAAAAAAGGTGAAGGAAACCAAAGTTTGATTACCCATCAACATAGATTCCAAAGACAGGGAAAATTACATATATATATGTCATCCTGAACCAAGGAAAAGTAGGGGTAGGGGGCTGAGACTACAAAGGAAAAGGGAAGGTAACTCACATGAATATGAGAGAGTAAATGTTTGGTAAAAACATGTTTGCTGGGTAGCACAGAAACAATGGAAAATAGGGGGAATTTTAATAGACTTTCCCACATTCCTCCCTGTCAACTACCCATAGGTTATATTATGATGTAGCTGTGTATGGTGATAGCTCTCTTTCTGGAGCAGGTGCTTTCTCTAAATTCCTTTTATGTACTTGAGGGGTGGGATTGGACGGGAGGACAAAGTTTCTAAATCTTTTGGGCCTTGATTGTTTACAACTCTGAAATAATCTGTATGTCACAATGGCACATCTTGGCGTAGCTTGCTCTTGGCTCCTGCAATTCCATGGGTAATATTGAACCAAGGTCTCACCATGGTAGCTCAATTCCATTTTACTATTAAGAGATCTTTGTCTTTGCTTTACTTATTTACTTATTTATTTAGCATAAGATAAAGTTAAAAATCACTTATGACATTTTGCTTTCCACATCCTCATTAAAATTCAATTAGGATGTATCAATATTAATAAGTTTTGCTTTCATCTTACTACTGTCTAATTCAATATTGTTAAATATCTGTGCTGCCTTTGTTTACTACATTATTCCTTAACTTACACATGTTAAATAATTATTTATTGTATTGATTTTTATAGGATGAATCTTCAAGAAGAACTGGATAAACTTAAAGTACATATGTCTACTGATAAGGCAACAATTCAAAAGTTGAAAATATGTATGGCAGAAAAACGAGAAGGTACTTTTGTGAGAATAAATATTCAGTGCAGGCCTTAAAAAATTATCCAGTTCTTGATGTTTTGTTTTCAATATCTTCTAAGAATCTTGCCTTTATTTCTCCTCTTCCCACTGCTTCCCTAATTGATACTTCATTAACATTTTCACCTCTCCTGATAAAATCAAATAGAATATCTAAAAGTCAGCTTCATAATTTATTAAAAATTCTAAGGAGATGTTTGATAAGGAGAAAAGTATTCATTTTTTATTCATAGTTTTACTAGTTAGGCTTGTTCAAAGTTTTGTAAGTAATACAGAGTTACTGTACTCAATTTCAATAATTCATTTACATTTTCATTGGAAATTACATTTTCCTAGAAATCATTTCATTCTCATTTAATGTCCTGGGGTCAAAATCATAGAAGATAATTTGGAGATCTGCAAATCTGTAACCCTCCTGACTATTAGCCTAAAAGTGTTCAGTAAGAGGGGGGATGTATGTGTTCCAACTGAAAGGTTAGTCTTTTGTTAAAATCAAGATATTTACTATTTGACTTCAGTCCATACTTTAGTACTAAATTAGAAGCAAGTACAATAAGGTTAATATGAGGATTTCTTTTTATTTAACTTTGCTATGGCTTGGTACCACTATACTTTTTAGGCACTGACAATTTATACTTAATAATCTGTTCTTAATTAATTTATATTTTAAAATTAAGGTTTCATATACCATTCACCTGGCTATTGTCTTAATTACTGTTGTTCCAATTTCTCTTACTTAGGTGCACTGATGACTTCTGAAGGCCAGTATTTGAAGCCTTCTATTTTGCACCATTGATTTATATTCATATTTTAAACTTACTCCTTCACTGGCTTCTAAAACACTGGTTTTCCTCCCTACTTCTCTTGCCTAAACTGTCTCTTGTACTGGAACCTCGTTGCATTTGTTCCTTAACCTTTGGGATTCTCTGTGACTTTATCCTTGGTTTCCTTTTAAAAAATATTTTTATTGTTTTTGGAAAAACTATACCTATTTACAAATTCAAAGAATGATAAAGGATAAAAAGAAGAAAGCAACAACAACCCTGAGTTTGCAAACACTTAAGAATCAAAATTCAATATTAAGTAACTATCAAATCAAACATCTCTTAATGATTATATAAAAAGAAGCTTACATAAGTTGTATAAAAAGAAAATCATAGTATATGCTATTTTTAAAAAAGATATTTATATATTATGTTTTTTGGAGTCAACTAAATGAAACATGTATAAAAGTAAAGGAACTATTGAACATTAGGTAAATGTTTCATTACTTCAAGAAATACTAATTTCTAGAAGTACCTCTAACATTAAAAAGAAGGTTCCAAAAGATTGAAGATGGAATTACTTTGTAGTTTTCAAATTATATATTCAACTTCAGGGCATTTAAAAAATTAACATCTTGCCATGCAAGATGAAAAAAAAAACAATCATTTTTGTAAAACATTTCATTTTATTTCCCTACATCTTGAGTTTTATTCATTAAATTACCTCTTAATTTTATCAAAGTCTCTAACTTTTTTATTACAACTATGAATTCCTCAGATTTAAAGTGTTATTTCTATACATTATGGACTCAGAATTCATCACATTTTTTAAAGCTGTGGCCTTTCTATTCATGAGTTCTTTATTTCGATTGATTTCTTGGTTAGCCAGTTATAGTTGAAAGTATGTTTTTTTCCATGAAGGAATCAAACTAACCATCTTAAAATAACAAATATTGTAAGAGTTTAGATGTTTGAAAATGTGGTTCAACAGTCTTTACAGTCAAGGGATAAACTGGTTTCGTATAATTTTATTGGATCATACTTTTTTTCTCTTGCAACTTTCTAGATATTACTCATTTTTAATTAGATGGTTACTGTGGAGGTGTATTATGGAGAGGTGTCTGATTTCACCTTCCTCCTGTTCCTCCTTGTTTTGGATGTGACTTGCTTTCTCTATGTGGATGCCTAAACTTTGACTTTTTTAAACTTGATGTTCCAAAATTTAAATCGACCATGTCTTGATATTTTGTTCTAAATCATATCTGGGATTATCTTTTATAATAATTTGTTAAGATCTTCCTTCATTCCAAGGAAATTTTTCTAGAATATGTTTTTACATATTCCATTTGTATGCTATAATTCAAGGACATCAGATTTTTTTATGTTAAATTATTTTTTGTCTGACCTTCAGATCTATTTTCTTCTAATTTTTTAATCTTTGTTTTTCCCTTCTATATTCAGTTTATCACAAGACTTTCCTTCATCAGTAATTAAATTTTTAGCCATGTATAGTCTTCCTTTTGTTCTTGCTATTATTTCAATTAAATGTATATTGATATTTTTGTTTCTCAATTTATTGCTTCAGTTCTTCAAATTACCACTTTATATCCTTTGAATGTCTTATTTTTCTTATAAATTCAGGGTTTTGGTAAGTTTCCTTTTAATTGGTTTTGTTCCAGATTGCACTTCTATATTTTGTTAAATGCTCCACATTTCACTCTACCTATTAGAGAAGTGTTTCCTGATCTCGAACAAGTGATTCTAGGGATTCAGATTATTATCTGCTTTAGCCTGGACTCGTATATGTAACTAGCCCCAGTGGTTCTCATCTTTCCCATCTGAGAATCATTTCTACTGTTCTTTATTCTTTTCTATAGATCCAAATTTATATTTGGTGTTATTTTCTTTCTTCCTGAAGGACTCTGTTTAATATTTCTTACGGTGCACATCTACTGATGATGAATATTAAGCTTTTATAAATCTGAAAGAAAAATCTCTATTTTGTCTTTATTATTGAAATATATTTTCACCAAGTATAGAATTCTGCATTGATATATTTTTTTCTTTTGGTACTTTAAGAATTTTACTCTATTATCTCCTGGCTTAAATTGCTTCCAGTGAGAATTCTGCTGTCATTGTTATATTCTTTCTATTGTATATAATGTGTCTTTTAATTTTACTTTTTCTCTGTGCTGTTAGAAGCATAAGCTACTCTTAGACTGGTGTAAACTTTGGAGATTTTTTTCCTCTAATCCTTTTGGGTGGTTCTTTCCTTGGGTTGTTTCCTCACTTGCATGTGCTGATATCAGTACTTAGCTGAAGACTTGAGAGGGAATCTCTGCAGATCTTCAGAGCTGTCCTCTCTCTGAACAGATTCTTCTTTTCTCTGGCACTTTGCCCTGAAAACTAGCATCCTTGGCCTCCCTGGGCTCTGGGGTCTGTCTCTTCAATTTAAGAAGATTACCTGTCACCATTTAGAGTCCCCCATTTATGTGCTGTGGCCTGGAAGCAAACTCTGTAGGCAGTAAGCTGGAGCCATCATAGGTTTTTTACTTCATTGCCTTGCCCTTTCTAAGGGATAAGTACTTTGCAATGTTTTATGCCCAATGTCTGAAAATAATTTTTTCATATCTGGTGCCTCTGGCTTATTTTTATTGTAATTGAACATGTTTTCCTTGGATTAAAATCCCAAATGTATATGAATAGTAATTTCTCTCCACCTACTGGATGTGTATTTCTTATTTCCTACTAACTGTTTACCCCTGGCTATTTTCACAAGGATTGCAAAAGTTAAGCATGGCCTTCAAAAAAACTCATTACCTTTCCTCTCACATAAGTTCTCACTCCTCTAGAACTCTCAAATAAATACCTTTTTCCCCTACTACACCAAATTTCTCTTTATAGAAAATCTGAGGAAGGCCTTAGCCAAAGAGGGCTCCCAATGAGAAGGCCTCCAAATGGAGGCCTGGTGGAGGCAACTGGGCTAGGAATACAGATATGGATAAGAATATGGTTGGTCAGGGGACCTGAGTCCAGAACTGAACTTGACTTATAGCCTGAAACAAGGCTGTAAGTCAAGTTCACTTCTGTTCCGTGTATTTGTTTCTTTGCCACAAAGGGACAAAGTCTAAACTTACAGAGCCTCTTAGGCCCACATTTGGAACTGGCACATTTTGACTTCCACCCACATTTCTTTGGCTAAAGTGTCATTTTATTAAATACAACTAGCAACAGTTAATATTATCAGCATGAGTTTTTGTGGGGGTAGGGAGAGCATATCAGGCTTTTTTAGGCTCTCACCCATAATCTTTCTAGGAATACTTTTGTCTAGCTGAAAGGTTCTACCAGATACCATTAGAGATACTTTCAGATACCTTCAGATATACTACCAGATACTTTCAGAGATTATTAGGAAGAGGCATGATGGTCAAACCTAGAGGCCATGTGTTAATGTCAGTGTCTTGGATTTGGCCTTCTTCCTGCCAGTGTTTCAGTGGCTGCTACTTTGATATAGTGAGAGATAATTTCATTTTCCTACCCTAAAAGTACTGGGATTTATGCACTTCCACATGCTTATGGCCACTTCCTTTCTGAGCTGTTTTTGCTGTAGTACCTAGTCAAGTGCAGCCAATAAAATCCAACTCAACACTTTCAGCATTCAACATTGGAACTTCCTTATTGAATGGGTGTTACAAATTTATAGCTACAGTTTTTGTCTTCCATGTTATATTCTGTGGCTGTTTGCCACTACATGTGAGTGACCACTTTCTCAGTCTCCTGTTTTTTTTTTGCCATCCACCACCCAGTCCCAAAATTAATGCTGCAGAATTTAGGTTTTTATTATAGCAACACCCTACTTATAGGTATTAATTTCCGTATCTGATAGCTTTAGCTGTAAAATGAACAACCACAAAATCTCAGTGGCATGCAATAAAATGCATTTATTTCTTGCTTTAGTTTCTGCATATCAGCTGGGGCAGATGTGCTGCAGGCAGGAATTCTCTTATTTGGCTGGAGCAGCTCAGCTTCAGGTTGGGTATTGGATTCATACTGCTCCACATGTCTCAGTCTCAGGCTTAGCCTGAAGGGGGACAGTAACTTCCTGGGAATGTTCTTTTCAAAGCAGATATTGGAAACTTCCAAGGGAAGAGCAGAAACACACTCGCATTCTAAGCATATAACAGACACACTCATACCCATATTCCTTTAGTCAAAGCAATTCATATGCCCAAGCTCAGTATCACTGGAGCAGGGTTCTCTATGTCCATGAAGATAGAGAAAGAAGGGAGTAAGCATTTGCTGAGGAACTATCTACCATAGTGAGATGTAAAAGCATAAACCAAATGAAAAAAATTACGCTAGGGTTATTAGTATATGTTGCAAATATATGGCTTTCTAGATCGTCTGGCTCAGTCCAGGAAATAAAGCATTTAGGATGGAATGAATGGTTTCCAAATTTCAGACTGTCCTTAATAAGTAAAAATAACTAATAAATACTAATAAAAATAAATAAATGTCCTAAATGAATAAATTTCCTTAATAAAAAATGTCCTAAGTAAAAAATTACTAAAAAAAGAAACAAACTTTTATTTCCATAAATAGTTAGTCACCATAAAAACTGAGTTTAGAATTTCTGGCAAGTATCAATATCAGATTTATTTACTGTTAAGGAAAGGTGGATGGTTACATAAAAAAAGAACCTGACTGAAAAAATCAGGCCTTGAAATATAGTCATCCTACTTTAAGTTATAGGTAAGTCAAGGGAAAACTTTCAGACACATTGGGTTTTTGAAGCCAACATTCTTCAAAAGAAATAAAATTATTAGATGGATTTAAAGGGTATTATGCTAAGTGAAATAAGCCAGACGGAGAAAGACAAATACCATATGATTTCACTTATTTGTGGAATCTAAAAACAAAACAAAACAAAATGAACAAAATAGCAGTAAACTCATAGACACTGGGAAGTGGCTGGTGATTACCATGGGGAAAGGGTTGCGGTGGGTAGGTAGAAAGGGTGAGGGGGATAAAGGGGCACAAAAATTTTCTATCATAAGTTGGTCACAAGATTGGTGGTACAATGTGGAGATATAGTCAATGGTTCTGTAACATCTTCCTATGTTTACAGATAGTAAGTGCAGTAAGGGTGAGGATTTAATAATATAGGTAACTGTTGAAATGCTGTGTTTTATACTTGAAACCAATATAAGATTGTATATCAATACTTCAATAAAAAAAAGTTGTGAACTGTATAGCAACATGGAAGAATGAAAACAGTTGCTTTGTTGGTGGTCAGACTTTGGGTGATTGTTGGCTTTCCATCCTAGTTTTTAAGTTGCCATAATTAGGATAATATTGTTTATGCAGTTTAAAAAATGTAATAAAAGTATAAGTTTGATGGGGAAAAAATAAAAATGTCAAAATATCATTTACTTCTTAGCATAATTAATATTAAGTAATTCTTTTTGGCCATAGTTTAATTATACAGTCATTGAGAGTATATTTAAGTACCTAAAAATTTAAAGAGAAAAAATAAGAAGTTTCTAAACCCTATGCAATACATTTTAGAAAACAGGTTTTTTTTTACACCACTTATAAGTGCTCTTTCATCTAGCTCTATAAGAGCATTCCTTGTGGCCGTCTTCTTAATATGTTCATGTGCAGATTTCCTAATCTCACATTATTCTCTTATTTAATGACTTCCTACTGATAGAAAATAAAGTCCACATTCCTTTATCTCACAGTAATCTAGCCCTTGCCTACCTTGTTAGCCTAATTTTTGTGCCCTGGTTGAAAAAACCAGCAAAACAAACCCCAAATGTGCTCTGCTATTGAATACTTATGGGCAGTTTTGTATAGTACTCTCTTCCTTTTCTTGTCAGTTCTATCTGGAAAAGACTTACTCATCTTTAATGATGGATTAAAAACTAAAGTCAGTTTTGTTGAAAGGGGATAGTTATGAATAATAAAAGCTATTCCTCTCACCAGTATCACCCAAGAAATTCAGAGTTTTAGAAACTTTGTGTTGAAAGCCAGGGAAAAAGACCAAATACACATCTCTTAATATAAATACTTCTGAAGTAAAACCTACTTGCTGTGATTCTTATTTTACTTTTCCTACAAGTGAAATAAAAATAGTAATATTCCTTAGGAAATTGCAAATACACAAGTTGATATGTATTCACCTTTCTTTATCTCCCAAGTTGATATAATCACAAATAGATCTTTAAAAAAGTTTGCACGAAGCATCATGTGAGATGTGTAAAAAAAGTCAATTGTAAGGGGAGGAAAATAATTTATTTCTACCTTTTTAGTTCTTATCTAAAGCCAGATAAACAAGAGAAAAGCAGTTCATTAACATGTATACCTATGTACACATGGGAGACACCCACGGAAAAATGTATAATTCTAAGGGGTGCCTTTAGAATTCAGGATTACGTATCATCTTAATAGGGAAGGGGAGGAGTGATATAGGCCTCTTAGGGGAGAGTAAATGATTTTAGAAAAGATTAATGGATCCATAGAACAATAGATGGGAAGTCTGACAGTTTGCAACAAAGTTTGGGTGTAGTTGGACTTCTAGTCTCTCCCATGATGAGAGTTAAATCTTCCCTTGTTGATGAAATTTTTTGGATTGGGGGATAGAGAGAAGGCAATGACAACTG
The DNA here is from genome assembly GCA_032199065.1 of Smutsia gigantea. Classification (NCBI taxonomy): domain Eukaryota; kingdom Metazoa; phylum Chordata; class Mammalia; order Pholidota; family Manidae; genus Smutsia; species Smutsia gigantea. The sequence goes on along the minus strand of JAVSCE010021428.1, from coordinate 27,256 downwards.
ATGTCCTTTTGGTGGATTTTTAGGCAGATAAGAAGAGTTCAGAAAAAGCCCATCTTACCTAGCATTTGCTGCTTTTCAAGTATGCACAACTCAAAATAATCAATATACCACACTGGCATATTTTGGGGTAGCATATTCTGCAGCTCCTTTTAACAAGAGATTTAAAAAATAATTTGTTAAAATAACTAAAACAAGGAGAAAAAGTTACAGAATAATTTAGATTGATTTGTTACTGTAATCCAAGAGAATTAAGAGAAAAGAACACACATAAGATAGAATAAGTTTAAACAACTATTAACAAGTAGCGTTTAAAAAGAAAAGGTGAAAAGAAGAAACTCCCGAGAAAGAATATAAATAAGAATGAATTTTTATAGTAGTAAAAGTAAAAGTTAAGCATTAGAACTAAAATATTAAAAATAAATCTCCAGGAAGGTAACACATATGCTTGTACAAATCCACAGGACAAAAAAAGAAGTGCATATTTCTGAGTAGGTCCTCTTGGTTTATTTCCCAAATCCTGAGATCCACGAAGGGGAAGAGAATCAAGGGGCAGAGAATTGGATCATTCCTCTCCATGGCCTGGGCATGGCTACTAGATAGAGTATTATCTATAAAACCTGTGCAGGTATGAAAGTTTTCAGCAGAAAACTACAAGTGAACATGGTCAGTCAGTCCACAAGTGGACTTTGCACACAAGGTACAATATCAGACATTTATTTTTATAGTCTTCAGCATGTATTTTTTTAATTTAATTTTTTATTAAGGTATTATTGATATACACTCTTATGAAGGTTTCACATGAAAAAACAATGTGCTTACTACTTTTACCCATATTATCAAGTCCCCACCCATACCCCAATGCAGTCACTGTCCTTCAGTGTAGTAAGATGACACAGATTCACTATTTGCCTTCTCTGTGCTACACTGTCTTCCCCGTGACCAACCACACCATGTGTACTAAACATAATACCCCTCAATCCCCCTCCCTCCCTCCCCACCGGCCCTCCTCATTGGTAACCACTACTTCCTTCTTGGAGTCTCTGAGTCTGCTGCTATTTTGTTCCTTCAGTTTTGCTTCGTTGTTATACTCCAAAAATGAGGGAAATCATTTGGTACTTGTCTTCCTCCACCTGGCTTATTTCACTGAGCATAATATCCTCCAGCTCCATCCATGTTGCTGCAAACAGCAGAATTTGTTTCTTTCTTATGGCTAAATAGTATTCCATTGTGTATATGTACCACCTCTTCTTTATCCATTCATCTACTGATGGACACTTAGGTTGCTTCCACATCTTGGCTATTGTAAAAAGTGCTGCAAAAACATAGGGGTGCATATGTCTTTTTGAATCTGAGAAGTTGTATTCTTTGGGTAAATTCCAAGGAGTGGGATTCCTGGGTTAAATGGTATTTGTATTTTTAGTTTTTTGAGGAACCTCCATATTGCTTTCCACAATGGTTGAACTAGCTTACATTCCCACCAGCAGTGTAGGAGGGTTCCCCTTTTTCCTCATCCTCACCAGCATTTGTTGTTCTTAGTCTTTTGGATGGGGGCCATCCTTACTGGTGTGAGGTGATATCTCATTGTGGTTTTAATTTGCATTTCCCTGATGATTAGTGATGTGGAGCATCTTTTCATGTGTCTGTTGGCCATCTGAATTTCTTCTTTGGAGAAGTGTCTCTTCATATCCTCTGCCCATTTTTTAATTGGGTCATTTGCTTTTTGGGTGTAGAGGCGTGTGAGTTCTTTATATATTTTGGATGTTAACCCCTTGTCAGATATGTGATTTACAAATATATTCTCCCATACTGTAGAATGCCTTTTTATTCTGTTGATGGTGTCCTTTGCTGTACAGAAATTGTTAGTTTGATGTAGTCACATGAGTTCATTTTTGATTTTGTTTCCCTTGCTTGAGGAGGTGCGTTCAGGAAGAAGTTGCTCATGCTTATATTCAGGAGATTTTTGCCTATGTTGTCTTCTAAGAATTTTATAGTTTCATAACTTACATTCAGGTCTTTGATCCATTTTGAGTTTACTTTTGTGTATGGGGTTAAACAATAATCCAGTTTCATTCTCTTGCATGTAGCTGTCCAGTTTTGCCAATACCAGCTGTTAAAGAGGCTGTCATTTCCCCATTGTATGTCCGTGGCTCCTGTGTCATATATTAATTGCCCATATATGGTTGGGTTTATATCAGGGCTCCTTAGTCTGTTCCATTGGTCTATGGTTCTGTTCTTGTGCCAGTACCAAATTGTCTTGATTACTGTGGCTTTGTGGTAGAGCTTGATGTTGGTGAGCATAATCCCCCCAGGTTTATTCTTCCTTCTCAGGATTGCTTTGGCTATATGGGGTCTTTTGTTGCTCCATATGAATTTTAGAATGATTTTCTCTAGTTCGTTAAAGAATGCTGTTGGCATTTTGATAGGAATTGCATTGAATCTGTAGATTGCTTTAGGCAGGATGGTAATTTGGACAATATTAATTCTTCGTATCCATGAGCATGGGATGGGTTTCCATTTATTGGTATCTTTTTAAATTTCTCTCATGAGTGTCTTGGAGTTTTCAGGATATAGGTCTTTCACTTCCTTGGTTAGGTTTATTCCTAGGTATTTATTCTTTTTGATGCAACTGTGAAAAGAATTGTTTTCCTGATTTCTCTCTCGGCTAGTTCATTGTTAGTGTATAGGAATGCCACAGATTTCTGCGTATGAATTTTGTATCCCGCAACTTTGCTGAATTCAGGTATTAGATCTAGTAGTTTTGGAGTGGATTCTTTTGGGTTTTTTATGTACAATATCATGTCATCTGCAAACAGGGACAGTTTAAACTCTTCCTTGCCAGTCTGGATTCCTTTTATTTCCATGTGTTGTCTGATTGCCATGGCTAGGACCTCCAGTAGTATGTTGAATAGAAGTAGGGAGAGTGGGCATCCTTGTCTTGTTCCCGATCTTAAAGGAAAAGCTTTCAGCTACTTGCTGTTAAGTATAATGTTGGCTGTGGGTTTGTCATATATGGGCTTTGTTATGTTGAGGTACTTGCCCTCTATAGCCATTTTGTTGAGAGTTTTTATCATGAATGAGAGTTGAATTTTGTCAAATGCTTTTTCAGCATCTATGGAGATGATCATGTGGTTTTTGTTCTTCTTTTTGTTGATGTGGTGGATGATGTTGATGAATTTTTGAATGTTGTACCATTCTTGCATCCCTGGAATAAATCCTACTGCATCATGGTGGATGATCTTTTTGATGTATTTTTGAATTCGGTTTGCTAATATTTTGTTGAGTGTTTTTGCATCTATGTTCATCAGGGATATTGTTCTGTAATTTCCTTTCTTGTGGTGTCTTTGCCCGGTTTTGGTATTAGAGTGATGCTGGCCTCGTAGAATGAGTTTGGAAGTATTCCCTCTTCTTCTACTCCTTGGAAAACCTTAAGGAGGATGGGTATTAGGTCTTCATTAAATGTTTGATAAAATTCAGTGGTGAAGCTATCTGGTCCAGGTGTTTTGTTTTTAGGTAAGATTATGATTACCAGTTCAATTTCGTTGCTGGTAATTCATCTGTTGAGATTTTCTGTTTCTTTCTGGGTCAGCTTTGGAAGGTTGTATTTTTCTAAGAAGTTGTCCATTTTTTCTAGGTTATCTGGATTGTTACCATATAATTTTTCAATAGTATTCTCTAATAATTGTTTGTATTTCTTTTGTATCTGTTGTGATTTTTCCTTTCTCATTACTGATTGTTTATGTGAGTAGACTCTTTTTTCTTGATAAGCCTGGCTTGGGGTTTATCTATTTTGTTTATTTTCTCAAAGAACCAGCTCTTGCTTTCGTTGATTTTTTCTATTGTTTTATTCTTCTCTATTTTATTTATTTCTTCTCTGATCTTCATTATATCCCTCCTTCTGGTGACTTTGTGCCTCATTTGTTTTTCTTTTTCCAATTTCAATAATTGCGACTTTAGACTATTCATTTGGGATTGTTCTTCCTTCTTTAAATAGGCCTGGATTACAATATACTTTCCTCTTAGCATGGCCTTTGCTGCATCCCACAGATTTTGCGGTGTTGAATTATTCTTGTCATTTGTCTCTATATATCGCTTATATCCGTTTTTATTTGGTCTTTGATCCATTGCTTATTTAGGAGCATGTTGTGAAGCCTCCATGTGTTCGTGGGATATTTCATTTTCTTTGCGTAATTTATTTCTAGTTTCATACCTTTGAGGTCTGAGAAACTGGTTGGTACAATTTCAGTCTTTTTGAATTTATCGAGACTCCTTTGTGGCCTAGTATATGATCTATTCTTGAAAATGTGCCATGTGCACTTGAGAAGAATGTGTATTCTACTGCTTTTGGGTGTAGAGTTCTATAGATGTCTGTTAGGTCCATCTGTTCTAATGTGTTGTTCAGTGCCTCTGTGTCCTTACTTATTTTTTGCCTGGTTGATCTGTCCTTCAGAGTGAGTGGAGTGTTGAAGTCTCCTAGAATGAATGCATTGCATTCTATTTTCCCTTTTAATTCTGTTAGTATTTTTTTCACATATGTAGGTGCTACTGTGTTGTGCACGTAGATATTTATAATGGTTATATCTTCTTGTTGGATTGACCCTTTTATCATTATGTAATGTCCTTTTTTGTCTCTTGTGACTTTCTTTGTTTTGAATCTACTTTGTCTGATACCAGTACTGCAACTCCTTCTTTTTTCTATTAGTTGCATGAAATATCTTTTTCCATCCCTTCACTTTTAATCTGTGTATGTCTTTGGGTTTAAAATGAGTCTCTTGTAGGCAGCATATAGATGGCTCTTGCTTTTTTATCCATTCAGTGACTCTATGTCTTTTGATTAGTGCATTCAGTGCATTTACATTTAGGGTGATTATTGATAGGTATGTATTTATTGGTACTGCACGCTTTAGATTCATGGTTACCGATGGTTCAAGGTTAACTTCATTACTATCTAAGAGTCTAACTTAACTCACTTAATATTCTATTGCAAACACAATCTAAAAGTTCTTTTTTTTTCTTTCCTCCTTTTTCTACCTTCTCCATTCTTTATATATTAGGTATCATATTCTGTACTGTTGGTCTATCCCTTGATTGACTTTGGGGATAGTGAATTTAATTTTGCATCTGCTTAGTAATTAGCTGTTCTATGTTCTTTACTGTGGTTTTATTACCTCTGGTGATAGCTATTAAACCTTTGGAACACTTCCATTGATAGCTGTCTCCCAAAGTACATTGTAGAGATGGTTTGTGGGGGTAAGTTCTCTCAGCTTTTGCTTCTCTGGAAATTGTTTAATCCCTCCTTCAATTTTAAATGATAATCTTGCCGGATAAACTAATCTTGGTTCCAGGCCCTTCTGCTTAATTGCATTAAATACATCATGCCACTACCTTCTGGCCTGTAAGGTTTCTGCTGAGAAGTCTGGCGATAGCCTGATAGGCTTTCCTTTGTATGTGATTTTAGCATGTATTTTATGGTAGTTATTTTTTAGCACTCTCCGCTCTTTGAGTATGAAACTATTTTCTTCTTATTTTTTAAAAGTATTTCACTTGAATGTTGCAGATATTTAAATGACTAGAACAGATGAATTATATTTGCATATCATTTCTGTATTGCTAAAAGAGTGTTGTAAATACATTCAGTACCATGGTGTTAGGGGACTAGAAAAATAAACTTGCGAACCAATACGTTATTATCAACGTAAAGGTACATATTCCCCAGGTGGCAAATTCTACCAGTTCTGGCATTTATTATCCTTAGGATAGTGTTCTATTTATTTCATGAGTACAGAAGTTTTAATTGGATATGTCATGTTTCAAAGACAAAAGAAATGCCTAATTCACTCTAACAAACTTGTTAGTCACTGTTTATACCAAGAGGATTTCTATTCTACAGAGAATAATATTTTCTTTTTCCTTTGTTGATAAATCAAAGTTTTACACTGACCTACCCAGCCTAGCATACTTTAAAGCAAAATCATCTCAGTTCAGCACAGATATGTATCCTTTTAGCTTTATATATTTTTTTGCCCACTTTTAGATTCCTAAATAATACTATATCCTAAAAATAATTCAGTAAGTAAGTAATAGTTAAATTTGTCACAGTAATTTACCTGGTAAGGAAATATATATAGGTTTTAATGTATTTCAGTTTTCATAATATTAACTGAAGTTTTATGATTTTTTTTCCCTAGGATGTTGATATGTGGCATGTATATTTTGCTTGTTTTAAAAGAGGTAGCCAAATGCATGGCCAGTGTAGGAATGATTTGTACAAACAACTTAACCCATAACCTGGGTTTCCATTTGTTATAATGTCACAGTTTTTCTGGAAATGTGATTTTTATTTCTTACTCTGCCCAGAGCATGAACTTTTAATTGAAAAAAAAAGGTAGTTGTAGGGGGTGTTACAGTTTCAGTCCACCCTAATCCTGCTACTGTTTGCTGTTCAGCAGTCACTCTGATCCTCCTGCCAGGGAACAAGATCCAGAGACAAAACTAGTAGTGACTGTAGATAAGGCACTGAATTCTGCTTTTAAGGCAAAGGGAGAATAGTCTACAAAAGAATGAAAATAGGATTAAATGTAAAGCATTGTTAACCTGCAGATTTGTTGTATCTTTGAAAATCTTACACTAAAAAAAAAAGACAGTACAAAGATACATAAATCTGTGACTGAACATCTTGAAAATGATCACCATTCAGTTAATGGCCAAATATTTGATAATATAAAAGCCTAAATTATTCATTATTGAGAAGCCATAGAACCCTTGCTCTTAAGATGACTGGGCAGTGTTTCAGCAGTATATGGGGTACCATTATATATTATTTATTCTTTACCAGAACAACTCTTCAGTTACAGTGAAGATGACGAGGTCAGGAAGAGTACTCCAGAGAACAACGGGAAAGAGGTGTCGGAGCAGACATTGCAGAAGGTAGTCTAATCTTTAAGACATTGAGCTGAACAAGCTAAAACTGAATTTTAACATAAAGTATTATATTTTAAAATGAGGGCTCATGAACTTAAACCTTGTGTGAATCCTTTATTTAAATTCATAATTCAAAACCACTGGCTTGCCGAAATGGGTTAACAAAATTAATATTAGTGAAATAAATGTAGAAACACTTTGCGTCTGTTGACATCAATTAAAAATATTTTCAAAGATGAAATGAAGGGAATGACAATAGAAATTATAAAAATTTTTGTTATACATGTGCTTATTATAACTTAGCACTTTAACTTTAAAATGGGACAAGATGAGGTACATATTTACAATATTTGAACTAAAACTGAGCACAGTTTTAGCTTCACAGCAAACTGGTAATATGTTTATAATTGTAATTTTAAACTTGAAAATAAACGTGATTCATCTCATTTTAGCTAAATATTCATGCCCATACAATTTAGTACAGTTCTTCGCTTTTCATAGAACTGATGCCGGGGTTCTTGTTTGCAGAGTCAAAGAATGAACTTAGTAAACACCCAAGGTAGGAGAACCAGGGCAGAGGTTTTTATTTAGAAATAAAGTGAGAGGAAAGAGCTCGTGGCTCACACCAGGAGGGGACAAGAGAGCCCGGGGTGATGCATTGTCTAGGGGATTTATAGGCAGTTGAGGATTTTTTGGAAATTGAGGGCTTAGGGTGTGGACTTGTACCACCTGCCATGCCCTCAAGGTGGGCTGGATTATTGTCTGTTTGCTAGGGTGTTTACAGTGAAGTCACCGTTTATGGTGAGATACTCTTGCAGAACACTCAAAACATTCCAGGCGAAGTTGCTCCTGCCCTGTTGACCTTTAAATGATCTCACTGAAGATTTCTATATTCCTAGTGGTATCTTTACCCTAGAGAATTCGTGTGACCTTGACTTTGCATTATGCTGAACACAGAGTTTCCATAGGGACTTAACACTGTTACATTGATTTGACTGTAAATATCCTGCCTTGCTTTTTTCCAGAGGCCCTCACCCTACTCTGACTACACCCACGGTCCCTGTCTCAGAACCACTCATGTAAACCCTGTAGTCATTTTACATTGTGCCTGTTATTAATAGCAAAATAGTATTTAAAAACCTTAACATTGATCTTTAAAATTTTATACTTATAGTTTTGTATGTAAATGTTCAATTAAGTGGACTTTGGCTGCGTGTTAGCACTTTTTGTTACTGTTCAGCATATGTGATTTCTTATGCTTGTATCATTTGCCATATGGTCAGGTAACAAAGGCTGTCATCTCATTATTACTGAGTAACACTATCATGTTAACATAATGACATACAGAACAAGAAAATGCTCGTGTTCACTTAAAGGTAAAATGAGTTAATTGAAATCAAATATGTACGATCAGCTAGAATGTCATACAGTTTATACTAGCTTATCGTCTTTGTTTCAGAACAATATTTTGGTTTGCCAGGTTTTGTATAATTTTAATCTCTGTGGATATGTAACAGTATACTACTACTTAGTAGAAACCCTAAAGATGTCCATTATTTCACTCCAACTGCCATATATGACTACTACCATAGTGGGTCCAGAAATCCATTTTAAGCCCTGAAAAGCCAATAGCAACTGGTTTTATTGGACTATATGTCAAATTAATATACTTATTTGTCACAAATTTTTACTATTAACCTAATATAGTTGAGTGAGTCATGATTTCACCCCTTGTTGGATGAGTTTTCTTACTTTAAAAGAATGTATATGAAACTCATTCAAAATAGGTTTAAAAGATAGTAACAACATGGAAGCAATATTTGTTTGCATATTAGAAATTAAACATATAGGATTATTTTTTAAATAATGTATTAACATATTATACTGTATTTGGATGAATTGTGTCCCCCTCCAAAATTATTATGGCAAAAGTTCTAATTTCCAGTATTTCAGACTGTGACTGTATTTGCAGATGGGGTCTTTAAAGAGTTAAGTTCAAATGAAGTTACTAGGGCTTAGGCTACTTAGTCTGTGGTACTTTGTTATGGCAGCCCTAGCAAAGTAACTCACATATTTCACAAAGTCAAATGTTTTATTTCAGTTTTGAAAGGAGCTATCTTTTTCATAAATTACTTAAATGTTCAGTACTGGAGGGAAAGTATGGATTTGCGCTGCTTTGTAGTGCACACACCAAATATCTTTAACATTTCCCTGAACTTTCATTCTCAAATATGTATTGAAATTTTCCTTTCTGATTTTGGAAGCTTAAAATCAGTTCAGTGATAATTTTTGAGAGTATACCTGGAATAACACTAATACATGCTATGGACTTTCCGTTTTTAAAGTCTTTAAAAGTAGTATTACTGTTTTGTTATTTGTCCTCCATTTCAAATCTAAATGCAAACAACTTTGACCAGTTCTTATGATTAAAAATAGATTCATATTAGGCAGTTAAAAAACTTAAACATTTTAGACAAAACAAAACTTTAAACAGGTATTTTTCCATTGGTAGTTATATCCAAACTTTAAATGGATTTTAGTCAAAAGAAAAAAATAATGCTTATTTCCAGAATTAAAATCTCATATTTAAGATGTTTGTTACATTTGTTTATAGCATGTTATATTTTAATAGAAAATATAGTTGCTTTAATGCTAATTCAGCAATGTTTAGTGCAAGTAATTATATTTCAGTTCACATAATTTTATTAATAATATTAGAGATGATGATGATAATGATAAACTGTTCAGAACTTTATGTCCCCCAGGAATTGTGGTTTATGATCATGTTTAATACTTAGAACCTGTAAGATAGGGGTTACTTCACAGATGAGGAAACTAAATGTAAAATAGGTTACATATTTAACAGGTAAAGCAGCCAGAGCTGTGAGATCCATACCAGACCAAAATTTAATTTCCCCTCAACCGTACTGCTTCTAATTTTTATATCACCACTGTCAAATTGAACTTAAAAAAAAAGTAATTGTTTATTTGCACAAAATGCATTTTAAAAAATACAGTCTATTCTACTCACTCCACTCTGGAAAACTAATGTGCTAAAATATTTTAAAATATCTCTATGTTAAGTATTAAATCATCAAGTAATGTATTAACATTTTACATTGTTATGAGATGAATTTTATTTTGGATGAATACAGTTTTGAGAGTGATTAAAAACCACTGAGAGGAGATTGGATTAAAGATGGCGGCATGAGAGGTGAGACAGAGGCTTCCTCCTAAAACCTCATATAATATGAAAATAAAGCTACTGCAACTACTCTTGAAAGAGCAACGGGAAAGAGGATGGCAACAAACTGCATGCACCTGGAGACAAGAGCACCCCTCACAGAAAAGGGTAACGTACTAAAGCTGTGCTCCTGCGGGATCCAAGCCCTTCCCCCACCCCAGCTCACCAGCAGGAGGAACAGGAACAGAGCAGGGAGGGAGTGGAGATGTGGGACTGCTGAATACCTAACTCTGGAGATCTGTTCTGGGAGCACAAACGTACATTTCATGGTGCTTGCATGATATTCTTGTAATTAGGGTGTTGGAAAGCTAAGACAGGCAGAATTCCTGGAGAGACTAAGAGTCCAGCTGCTTGTGAAAGCAGGGATCCATACCCAGCTGCTCGGGGACAAAAGAAAGGCGGGCAGTCTGAGAGATTTCCTAACAAAGAAGCCCTTAGCAAGAGGGCTGCTGAAGGGGAAAGGATTGCACAGAGCTTACTGCTCAGGAGAAAGGACAGGCAGACAAAATTGTCCGGTTGCACTCTGCCCAGAAGGTTGGGCGCTTTCAAGATCTTCAGGTGCTCCAGCTCCCTGGCTGCCTAAACAGCTCCAAGAACCCCTTCAGTGATAGGCAGCCTACGGTGCCTTTCTCCTGGCTAGCCCCACCATGCTTGCAAACCAGAAAACCCTACCCTGGCACTGGGCCAGCCAGAGGGAAGATCTGTCTACAGCAACTAAAAACGCAAAGCACAGAGGCTTATACCTGTGTGTTCAGCCCACTGGTTCAGGCAGTGGAGATAGGCATAGCAGCCAGGAAACAGGAAACAGCCCTTTCCTCCCGGAGGCACCAATACAACTCCCCTACAATCCCCGCATTGCTTCAGGGGCTGAGCAGCTCCAGAAAGTAGAGCTTCTGGGCACTAGAGGGCGCCATACACAAATATGAAACGCCAAAGGAACCGGGTCCAGAGTAAAATTATGAACACAACTCCTGAGAAAGACTTAAATGATATGGACCTCATGACTTTCCCTGAAAGGGAGTTCAAAATAAAAATCATTAACATGCTCATGGAGGTACGGAAAGATATTCAAGAACTCAGGAATGAATTCCGGTTGGAGATCCAATCATTGACGGTATTAAAAGCAGATTGGATACAGTGGAGGAGATGATAAATGAAATAGAAACTACAGAAGAGGAATACAAAGAAGCTGAGGCACTGAGAGAAAAAAGGATCTCTAAGAATGAAAGAATATTAAGAGAACTGTATGACCAATCCAAACGGAACAATATTCGCATTATAGGGGTACCAGAAGAAGAAGAGAGAGAAAAAGGGACAGAAAGTGTCTTTGAGGAGGTGATTGCTGAAAACTTCCCCAATCTGGGGAAGGAGATAGTCTCTCAGGCCATGGAGGTGTGCAGATCTCCCAGCACAAGGGACCCAAGGAAGACAACAGCAAGACATATAGTAATTAAAATGGCAAAGATCAAGGATAAGGACAGACTATTAAAAGCAGCCAGAGAGAAATAAGATCACATACAAAGGAAAACCCATCAGGCTATCATCAGACTTCTCAGCAGAAACCTTACAGGCCAGAAGGGAGTGGCATGAAGTATTAAATGCAATGAAGCAGAAGGGCCTTGAACCAAGATTACTTTATCCGGCAAGATTATCATTTAAATTTGAAGGAGGGATTAAGCAGTTCCTAGATGAGCAAAAGCTGAGAGAATTTGCCTCCCACAAACCATCTCTACAATGTATTTTGGAGGGACTGCTATAGATGGAAGTGTTCCTATGGTTCAATAGCTGTCACCAGAGGTAATAAAACCACAGTAAAGAAAGTAGAACAGCTAATTACTAAGCAAATGCAAAATTAAATTAACTATCCCCAAAGTCAATCAAGGGATAGACAGTACAGAATATGATGCCTAATATATAAAGAATGGAGTAGAAAGAAAAAGGAGGAAACAAACAAACAAAAAAGAACCTTTAGATTGTGTTTGTAATAGCATATTAAGTGAATTGTTAGACTTTTAGATAGTAGGGAAGTTAATCTTGATCCTTTGGTAACCACGAATCTGAAGCCTGCAATGGCAATAAGTACATACCTATCCATAACCAACCTAAATGTAAATGGACTGAATGCACCAGTCAAAAGACATAGAGTCACTGAATGGATAAAAAAACAAGACCCATCTATATGCTGCTTTGAAGAGACTCACTTTAAACCCAAAGACATACACAGACTAAAAGTGAAGGGATGGAAAAAGATATTTCATGCAAACAACAGGGAGAAAAAAGCAGGTGCTGCAGTACTTGTATCAGACAAAATAGACTTCAAAACGAAGAAAATAGCAAGAGATAAAGAAGGACATTACATAATGATAAAGGGGTCAGTCCAACAAGAAGATATAACCATTATAAATACATATGCACCCAACACAGGAGCGCCAGCATATGTGTAACGAATACTAACAGAATTAAAGGAGGAAATAGACAGCAATGCATTGATTTTAGGAGACTTCAACACACCACTCACTCCAAAGGACAGATCAACCAAACAGAGAATAAGTAAAGACACAGAGGCACTGAACAACACACTAGAACAGACGGACCTAACAGACATCTGCAGAACTCTGAACCCAAAAGCAGCAGGATACACATTCTTCTCAAGTGCACATGGAACATTTTCCAGAATAGACCACATACTAGGCCATAAAAAGAACCTCAGTAAATTCAAAAGTATTGAAATCCTACCAACCAACTTCGCAGATCACAAAGGTATAAAACTAGAAATAAATTTTAGAAAGAAATCAAAAAGGCTCACAAATACATGGAGACTTAGCATTCTCCTAATTAATCAATGGGTTAACGACCAAATCAAAACAAATCAAAGAATATGTGGAGACTAATGACAACAATAACACAAAGCCACAACTTCTGTGGGACGCAGCACAGGCAGTTCTAAGAGGAAAGTATATTGCAATCCAGGCCTATTTAAAGAAGGAAGAACATTCCCAAATGAATCGTCTAAAGATACAATTACTGAAATTGGAAAAGGAAGAGCAAATGAGGCCCAAAGTCACCAGAAGGAGGCATATAATAAAGATCAGAGAAGAAATAAATAAAATTGAGAAGAGTAAAACAACAGAAAAATCAATGAAATCAAGAGCTGGTTCTTTGAAAAACTAAACAAAATAGAAAAACCCCTAGCCAGACTCATTAAGAAAAAAAGAGAATCTACACACATAAAAAGAATCAGAAATGAGAAAGGAAAAAGAATGACGGATCCCACAGAAATACAAAGAATTATAAGAGAATATTATGAGAATCTATAAGTTAACAAGCAGGAAAACCTAGAAGAAATGGACAACTTCTTAGAAAAATACTACCTTCCAAGACTGACCAAGCAAGAAACAGAAAAACTAAACAGACCAATCACCAGCAACGAAATTGAATCAGTAATCAAAAAACTACTCAAGAACAAAACCCCTGGATGAGATGGATTCACCTCTGAATTCTACTAGACATATAGAGAAGAAATAACACCCATTCTCCTTAAAGTTTTTCAAAAAATAGAAGACGAGGGAATAGTTCCAAACTCATTATATGAAGCCAGCATCACTCTAATACCAAAACCTGGCAAAGACCTCACGAAAAAAGAAAATTACAGACCAATATCCCTGATGAACGTAGATACAAAAATACTAGCAAACCGAATTCAAAAATACATCAAGAGGATCAGACACCATGAACAAGTGGGATTCATCCCAGGGATGCAAGGATGGTACAACAATCGAAAATCCATCAACATCATCCACCACATCAACAAAAAGAAGAAAAAGAACCACATGATCATCTCCATAGATGCTGAAAAAGCATTTGACAAAATTCAGCATCCATTCCTGATTAAAACTCTCAACAAAAAGGGTATAGATGGCAAGTACCTCAACATCATAAAGGCCATATATGACAAACCCACAGTTAATATCATACTTACCAGCGAGAAGCTGAAAGCTTTTCATCTAAGATCGGGAACAAGACAGGGATGCCCACTCCCTCCACTGTTATTCAACATAGTACCGAAGGTCCTAGCCACGGCAATCAGACAAAACAAAGACATACAATACATCCAGATTGGTAAAGAAAAAGTCAAATTGTCAGTATTTGCAGATGACATGATACTGTACATAAAAAACCCTAAAGACTCCACTCCAAAACTGCTAGAACTAATATCTGAATTCAGCAAAGTTGCGGGATACAAAATTAACACACAGAAATCTGTTGCTTTCCTATACACTAATGATGAACTAACAGAAAGAGAAATCAGAAAAACAACTCCATTCATAATTGCATCAAAAAGAATAAAATACCTAGGAATAAACCTAATGAAGGAAGTGAAAGACCTGTACTCTGAAAACTACAAGACACTCCTAAGAGAAATTAAAGAGGACACTAACAAATGGAATTTCATCCCATGTTCTTGGCTTGGGGGAATAAATATTGTCAAAATGGCTATACTACCTAAAGCAGTCTACAGATTCAACGCAATCCCTATCAAACTACCAACAGCATTCTTCAGTGAACTGGAACAAATAATTCTAAAATTCATATGGAACCACAAAAGACCCCGAATAGCCAAAGCAATCCTGAGATGGAGGAATAAAACAGGGGGAATCACGCTCCCTGACTTTAAGCTCTACTACAAAGCCACAGTAATCAAGGCAATTTGGTATTGGCACAAAAAGAGACCCACAGACCAGTGGAACAGAATAGAAAATCCAAACATATACAGTCAATTAATATTTGATAACGGAGCCTTGGATATAGAATGGGGAGATGACAGCCTCTTCAGCAGCTGGTGTTGGAAAAACTGGACAGCTACATGTAAGAGAATGAAACTGGACTACTGTCTAGCCCCATACGCAAAGGTAAACTCAAGGTGGATCAAAGACCTGAATGCAAGTCATGAAACCATAAAACTCTTAGAAAAAAATATAGGCAAAAATCTCTTGGACATAAACATGAGTGATTTCTTCATGAACATATCTCCCCGGGCAAGGGAAACAAAAGCAAAAATGAACAAGTGGGACCATATCAAGCTGAAAAGCTTCTGTGCAGCAAAGGACACCATCAGTAGAACAAAAAGACATTCTACAGTATGGGAGAATATATTCATAAATAACGTATCTGATAAGGGGTTGACATCCAAAATATATAAAGAACTCACATACCTTAACAAACAAAAAGCAAATAATCCAATTAAGAAATGGGCAGAGGACATGAATAGACACTTCTCTAAAGAAGAAATTCAGATGGCCAACAGGCACATGAAAAGATGCTCCACATCGCTAGTCATCCAAGAAATGCAAATTAAAACCACAATGAGATATCAACTGACACCAGTGAGGATGGCGAACATCCAAAAGACAAACAACAACAAATGTTGGTGAGGATGTGGAGAAAAGGAAACCCTCCTACACTGCTGGTGGGAATGCAAATTAGTTCAACCATTGTGGAAAGCAGTATGGAGGTTCCTCACAAAACTCAAAATAGAAATACCATTTGACCCAGGAATTCCACTCCTAGGCATTTACCCTAAGAATACAGCAGCACAGTTTTAAAAAGACATATGCACCCCTATGTTTATCGCAGCACTATTTACAATAGCCAAGAAATGGAAGCAATTTAAGTGTCCATCAGTAGATGAATGGATAAAGAAGAAGTGGTACATATACACAATGGAATATTGTTCAGCCATAAGAAGAAAACAAATCCTACCAGTTGCAACAACATGTATGGAGCTAGAGGTATTATGCTCAGTGAAATAAGCCAAGCCGGAAAAGACAAGTATCAAATGATTTCACTCATCTGTGGAGTCTAAGAACAAAGAAAAAAAGTGAAATAATAAAACAGCAGCAGACTCACAGAACCCAAGAATGGACTAATAGTTACCAAAGGAAAAGGGACTGGGGAAGATGGGAGGGAAGGGAGGAATAAGAGGGAAGAAGGGGCATTACGAGTAGCAGACATAATGTTGGGGGGGCACGTGGAGTGCTGTACAACTCAGAGAAGACAAGTAGTGATTCTATAGCATCTCACTATGCTGATGGACAGTGACTGTAAAGGGGTTGGTGGGGGGGACCTGATGAAGGGAGTAGTTTAATAACCATAATATTGCACATGTAATTGTAGATTAATGATACCAAAATAAATGATATTAAAAAAACCGCTGAGAGAAACAGCAGAGATTATTTTAAAAGATTATATTATTTGTTTGTATATTTTTCTCTAAATGGAGAATAAAATTTGGAGATAAAGTGATTTGGAAAAAATAAAGTTTCAGCCAGAGTTATGTATTCTTGAACGTCTGTATTTTTTTGTCACATTATCCAGCTCTCCAATTAAGTATTTGAATTGAAAAGGCACAATAGAATTTGTTTTGTAGAAATACAAAGACATCTACGATAGTCTGGTCCAAACTCTTATTACTTCTACCCCAGTCAAGAGTAAGCCTTATAAAGACATAGGTTCAATAGTGTATCATACTGTGGAAAAAGAAATTAAAATTAGATTAGATTCTTCATAGTGTATTTGGAAATATCTGTATACCAGGACAAGACAACCAATAATTAAATGACTGTTCAATTAACTGAAGGTGGTTGAATTCGTAAGAAGATAGGAGGTACAGAAGGATAGGTAACACGCAGATGACTGAAACTAATGTTTATGAAACAAGTTATATGTTCACCATAATAAGTAAAGTCCAATAAACTGAGAAGTGTTAGGAATATTTATAAGTTTCATCTTGCATATTTCTGGAATATTATTTTAAATCATTTGTTGTCAATACATGATCATTTAGTTTTCTTGGTTGAGTTCAGTTCTTTATTCTTTTTACATTTATATTGCTTAACTCTTCCTCCCCGTATGGCTTGTGGAATAGAGGGAGGAGATAAAAATTCTGAATTTGAATCCCAATTCAAAGCAGGAAATGTTTACCTCCATGTAAGTTTTCAGAGCCTCCTTTTCCTCTTCTTGGCTCTGCTTACCTCACATATTTTTGAGATGATCAGAAGAGATTGTTTATGAAACTATTTTACAAATAGTAACCTGTTACAAACAGTAGTGATTATTTTTTAAGATTTAAATCAAAATAAATTATTCCTTGGCATTTTTGAACTGTTGGCTTAGAATTAATAGCTCTTTACTTTTTGCCGAGACTTATGGCACTTAGAGATTATTCTTAGATTTATTTATGCAAGTGTCTTTCTTTCTAAATAGTTTTTGAAATGTCTGAAGGTCAGAAATTGTATGTTATCACTTCTGTCTTACAACATGAATATTTTTTATTGAAATAAATGGAAAAAATAATTCATATGCAACTTTGAATAATTATAATTTAGAATTGTTAGACTTTTTTTGGAAAAATATTGCTTAATTGTGTAAACTAAGGACCTCGTGACTACTACCTTAGAAAAAATCAGCCTCGGTAGGTTATTTCGTATTTAGGTCATCAGGTTTTCATATGACTGTTAAATATGGAAGTAAAATGTTATTTTATGAAGATTTCTCTATATACTTGTTGTTAGACTTTTTATGTAACTTGTTTTTCTCTGAAAATATTTTTTTCACAGTGAATACACTGTGTAGCGAAAGCATTTATCTCAGAAAACTCTGCAGTATGTTAGCATACTTAGTTCTGTGTCACTTTGTGTAGAATTTTAACTTCTTTTACCATCTGTCCTTTGTACAACAGCTGTATTATTGCATTTTAGAATGTATTCTCTATACCTCTTTAGATTTAGAATTTAAGTACTTTAGATTTATTTTGTCCTTGTGCTAAGCATAATTTTATTTTTACAAGTTAGAAATGATAATAATACAGTAGATTATGGTATTGGACTTTAAACAAAATAAACGCTTTTGTTTAGGTCATTGAATTGGAAAATCGGCTAAAATCTTTTGAGAAAAGATCCAGAAAATTAAAAGAAGGGAATAAAAAATTAATGAAAGAAAATGATTTCCTGAAATCCCTTTTACAACAGCAGCAAGAAGATGAAGAGAACAGAGAGAAAGTGCTAGAACAACTACAAAAAGGGAGTAAAGGTGTAGAAAAAGACAAAGCTGAACTTCAAGGAAAAATCAGTGAGCTGGAAAGAGAAGTCACTTCCCTGAGGAGACATGTGGCAGAAGCTAATGGATTGAGAAATGAAAATGAAGAGCAGATGAATTCAATGGAGAAACTGCAGCATTCAGCAGACAAAACTAAATCTGAGATGGCCACCACAGAAGTGAGATCTGGACAATATAATTGTAAGACAACCACCAGCAAGGTTAAATTTAAAGCCGCCAAGAAAAAGGTCTCTGTGGGTCGTTACGGTGCTGTTCTCAATCACTCCATCAAGGTTATGAGCAATGTGTTAGAGAACCTCAGCAAGGACGGCTGGGAGAGTGTGAGTGAAAGCAGGTAAGGCTCTCATTAACTTAGCTCTTTGGTGGGGACACTGTGCATATGTAAAGCACCAGCAAATGGAGATTGAATTTCAACTACTGTCGATTTGGTATTCAGAAAAAATACTGTCAGATCTTTTCAAATATCTTGGGAGGTCTTGTTCTGAGCTTATTGACTGAAATTTGCATGTAAAATTAGCCACAACTGCATGAGTATTTGACTAGGTGCCAGGAAACCCAAAAGAAGGCAATGCTTGATTTCTTCCAGTGATGCTATTTTCATGCAGTCATGAGGCTTGAAATTGACAGTTTGGCAGGTTGATTTAATTTGCTGGCCCTTTGCATATTCACCACTGACAGCTAAGGATTCCCAGGCAAGCCTACTAAGTCGGTTTAGTTATCTTGTGACATGCCAACCTGGGAGGAGAAACATTTTTCCCCCTTAATTTAGTTAGATAAATTTTGAATGACCCATTTCAGCTTGTTACCAGATGTCTACAAGCTGTTTAACATCCTTTAAATTAAGAACCATCTTCACTAATTATTTCATGTATGTATTAAGCAAAGTCATTGTACTAACTTTAATTGAATGGTGGTTAAAAATTAGTTCCTTAAAGTTAAACTCTACAAATTCCTAGTCTTAAGTTATATAACCCCTAGTGAACAACAGGGATACTAAAAATTCTATAATATTTCTTACCTTACCCTTGGATATACATTCATATATGCACTTGAAGCTCATCAGTAAAACAACAAAGGCAAATGGAAAGTAGAACACCTCGTTTGATACCTAGATAATAGGGAAGGGGAAATCAAGTAAAATCAGTGTGTTGCCGGAATTGCTAACAGACAAATTGAATGTTTTTTCATAATTCTGTCTTGTTTCACAATGGCATGTATTTCCTTTTGTTTTTCCAAGTTTAAAAAAAACCTCCAGTAGTACTTTGTTTTAGATTGGGACATCTCTGGATAGTGTAGGGGCAGGAAAGTTTTCCTTTCTTCCCTTCTAGGTTGTTCCCTTCTAGGTTCTTTGGCTTGTCTAATAATTAAATTGATATGATAGGTTAACAGAAGAAAATGAAAAAAAGTTTAAGAATATGTATACCTCTTAGGTATATGGGAGAGACTCAGGAAACCTGAGCAATGTGCCTAAATGGCCAAAGCTATCACTTTAAATACCTTCTTCAGCTAAAGACAAAAGAGTTAGTTTGGAAAGTTACCAGGAAAAGCACTGTAAAGAAGGGTAAAGTTGTTATGCAGAGGCAAGTGTTTGCCTTCTCCAGTGATGAAAGTAGAATTTTAGTCATCCCTTTCTTCTGGTAGAGGAAAACACCCTTACAATTAGAGATTTCCCTTATACAGGTAAATGTCTTACAAAAGAATAACTTTTACATGGTTTTCAGAGCCTCTCCTGTGTTTGCAGTTTTCTAAAGATAACCAGCCAAAATAATCCTTATGCCAAAGAAGCATATTTTGGGATGGCAAATTCTGCTCCCACAACAGTCCCGTCTTTTTTTTTTTTTAATTTTGGTACCCTTAATCTACAGTTACATGTGCAACATTATGGTTATTAAACTACCCACTTCATCAGGTCCTCCCCACCAACCCCATTACAGTCACTGTCCATAAGCCTAGTGAGATGCTATAGAATCACTCACTACTTGTCTTCTCTGAGTTGTACAGCCCTCCCCGTGCCCCCCTAACATTACTTCTGCTAATCATAATGCCCCTTTTCCCCCCTTGTCCCTCCCTTACCACCCATCCTCCCCAGTACCTTTCCCTTTGGTAACTGTTAGTCCATTCTTGGGTTCTGTGAGTCTGCTGCTGTTTTTTTCTTTCAGTTATTTTTCTTTGCTTTTATGCACAACATATGAGTGAAATCATTTGATACTTGTCTTTTTCTGTGTGGCTTATTTCACTGAACATAATACCCTCTAGCTCCATCCATGTTGTTGCAAATGGTAGGATTTGTTTCCTTCTTATGGCTGAATAATATTCCATTGTGTATATGTACCACCTCTTCTTTATCCTCCATTCATCTACTGATGGACACTTAGGTTGCTTCTATTTCTTGGTTATTGTAAATAGTGCTGCGATAAACATAGGGGTGCATATGTCTTTTTCAAACTGGGCTGCTGTATTCTTAGGGTAAATTCCTAGGAGTGGAATTCCTGGGTCAAATGGTATTTCTATTTTGAGTTTTTTGAGGAACCTCCGTACTGCTTTCCACAATGGTTGAACTAATTTGCATTTGCACCAGCAGTGTAGGAGGGTTCCCCTTTCTCCACATCCTTGCTGACATTTGTTGTTGTTTGTCTTTTGGATGTTGGCCGTCCTCGCTGGTATGACGTGATATCTCACTGTGGTTTTAATCTGCATTTCTCTGATGATTAGCAATGTGGAGCATCTTTTCATGTGCCTGTTGGCCATCTGAATTTCTTCTTCAGAGAAGTGTCAATTCATGTCCTCTGCCCATTTCTTAATTGGATTATTTGCCTTTTGTTTGTTGAGGTACGTGAGTTCTTTACGTATTTTGGATGTCAACCCCTTATCAGATACGTTATTTATGAATATATTCTCCCATACTGTAGGATGTCTTTTTGTTCTGCTGATGGTGTCCTTTGCTGTACAGAAGCTTTTCAGCTTGATATGGTCCCACTTGTTCATTTTTGCTTTTGTTTCCCTTGCCCGGGGAGATATGTTCATGAAGAAGTCGCTCATGTTTATGTCCAAGAGATTTTTGCCTATGTTTTTTTCTAAGAGTTTTATGATTTCATGACTTCCATTCAGGTCTTTCATTCATTTTGAGTTTACTTTTGTGTATGGGGTTAGACAGTAGTCCAGTTTCATTCTCTTACATGTAGCTGTCCAGTTTTTCCAACACTAGCTGCTGAAGAGGCTGTCATCTCCCCATGGTATATCCAAGGCTCCTTTATCATATATTAATTGACCGTATATGTTTGGGTTAATGTTTGGATTTTCAATTCTGTTCCACTCGTCTGTGGGCCTGTTCAAATTGTCTTGATTACTGAAGTTTGTAGTAGAGCTAGAAGTCTGGGAGCGTAATTCCCCCTGTTTTATTCTTCCTTTTCAGGATTGCTTTGACTCTTCGGGGTCTTTTGTGGTTCCATATAATTTTAGAACTATTTGTTCCAGTTCATTGAAGAATGCTGTTGGTATTTTGATAGGGATTGCATTGAATCTGTAGATTGCTTTAGGTAGTATAGCCATTTTGACAATATTTATTCTTCCTAGCCAAGAGCATGGGATGCATTTCCATTTGTTAGTGTCCTCTTTAATTTCTCTTAGGAGTGTCTTGTAGTTTTCAGGGTATAGGTCTTTCACTTCCTTTGTTAGATTTATTCCTAGGTATTTTATTCTCTTTGATGCAATTGTGAATGGAATTGTTTTCCTGATTTCTCTTTCTGTTAGTTCATCATTACTGTATAGGAAAGCAACAGATTTCTGTGTGTTAATTTTGTATCCCGCAACTTTGCTGAATTCAGATATTAGTTCTAGTAGTTTTGGAGTGGAGTCTTTAGGGTTTTTTATGTACAATATCATGTCATCTGCAAATAGTGACAATTTGACTTCTTTACCAATCTGGATGCGTTGTATTTCTTTGTTTGGTCTGATTGCCGTGGCTAGGACCTCCAGTACTATGTTAAATAACAGACGAGAGAGTGGGCATCCCTGTCTTGTTCCCCATCTTAGATGAAACGCTTTCAGCTTCTCAGTGTTAAGTATGATGTTAGTTGTGCATTTGTCATACATGGCCTTTGTGATGTTCAGGTACTTGCCGTCTATACCCATTTTGTTGAGAGTTTTAATCAGGAATGGATGCTGAATTTTGTCAAATGCTTTTTCAGCATCTATGGAGATGATCATGTGGTTCTTTTTCTTCTTTTTGTTGATGTGGTGGATGATGTTGATGGATTTTCGAGTGTTGTACCATCCTTGCATCCGTGAGATGAATCCCACTTGATCATGGTGTATGATCCTCTTGATGTATTTTTGAATTTGGTTTGCTAATATTTTGTTGAGTATTTTTGCATCTATGTTCACCAGGGATATTGGTCTGTAGTTTTCTTTTTTGGTGAGGTCTTTGCCAGGTTTTGGTATTAGAGTGATGCTGGCTTCATAGAATGAGTTTGGAAGTATTCACTCCACTTCTATTTTTTGGAAAACTTTAAGGATAACAGGTATTATTTCTTCTCTATATGTCTGGTCAAATTCAGAGGCGAATCCATCTCGTCTGGGGGTTTTGTTCTTGGGTAGTTTTTGATTACCGATTCAATTTTGCTGCTGGTGATTGGTCTGTTTAGGTTTTCTATTTCTTGCTCAGTCAGTCTTGGAAGGTTGTAGTTTTCTAAGAAGTTGTCCATTTCTTCTACGTTTTCCAGCTTGTTAGCATATAGATTCTCATAGTATTCTCTTATAATTATTTGTATTTCTGTTGGTCCGTCGTGATTTTTCCTTTCTCATTTTTGTTTGTGTTTATGTGTGTAGATTCTCTTTTTCTCTTAATAAGTCTGGCTAGGGGATTATCTATCTATTTTGTTTATTTTTTCAAAGAACCAGCTATTGGTTTCATTGATTTTTTTCTATTGTTTTATTCTTCTCAATTATATATATTTCTTCTCTGATCTTTATTATGGCCCTCCTTCTGGTGACCTTGGGCCTCATTTGTTCTTCTTTTTCCAATTTCAGTAATTGTGTCTTTAGACTATTCGTTTAGGATTGTTCTTCCTTCTTTAAATAGGCCTGGATTGCAATATACTTTTCTCTTAGAACTGCCTTTGCTGTGTCCCACAGAAGTTGTGGCTTTGTGGTATTATTGTTATTAGTCTCCATATATTGTTTGATCTCTGTTTTGATTTGGTCATTTATCCATTGATTATTTAGGAGCATGTTATTAAGCGTCCATGTATTTGTGATCCTTTTTGTTTTCTTTGCACAATTTATTTCTAGTTTTACACTTTGTGGTCTGAGAAGTTCGTTGGCATGATTTCAGTATTTTTAATTTACTGAGGTTCTTTTTGTGGCCTCTAGTATGTGGTCTATTCTGGAAAATGTTCCATGTGCACTTGAGAGGAATGTGTATCCTGCTGCTTTTGGGTGCAGAGTTCTGTAGATGTCTGTTAGGTCCGTCTGTTCTAGTGTGTTGTTCAGTGCCTCTGTGTCTTTCCTGATTTTCTGTCTGGTTGTTCTGTCCTTTGGAGTGAGTGGTGTGTTGAAGTCACCTAAAATGAATGCATTGCTTTTTATTTCCTCCTTTAATTCTGTTAGTATTTGTCTCACGTATGTTGGCACTACTGTGTTAGGTGCATATGTATTTAAAGTGGTTATATCTTCTTGTAGGATTGACCCCTTTATCATTATGTAATGTCCTTCTTTATCTCTTGCTACTTTCTTCATTTTGAAGTCAATTTTGTCTGATACAAGTACTGCAACACCTGCTTTTTTCTCCTTGTTGTTTGCATGAAATATCTTTTTCCATCCCTTTACTTTTAGTCTGTGTGTATCTTTGGGTTTGAGGTGAGTCTCTTGTAAGCAGCATATAGATAGGTCTTGGTTTTTTATCTATTCTGTTACTCTGTGTCTTTTGATTGGTGCATTCAGTCCATTTACATTCAGGGTGATTATTGATAGATATGTACTTATTGCCATTGCTGGCTTTAGATTCGTGGTTGCCAAAGGTTCAAGGGTAGCTTCTTTACTATCTAACAGTCTAACTTAACTCCCAAAATCGACTTTAAAACAAAGAAAGTCACAAGAGACAAAGAAGGACTTTACATAATGATAAAAGGGTCAGTCCAGCAAGCGGATATAACTATTATAAGTATCTATGCACCCAACACAGAATGACCTATATATGTGAAACAAATACTAACAGAATTATAGGGGGAAAGAGAATGCAATGCATTCATTTTAGGAGACTTCAACACACCACTCACTCCAAAGGATAGATCAACCAGACAGAAAATAGGTAAACGGAGGCGCTTAACAACATATTAGAACAGATGGACCTAATGGACATCTCCAGAACACTCCATCCAAAAGCAACAGGAAACACATTCTTCTCAAGTGCACATGCAACATTTTCAAGAATAGATCATATATTAGGCCACAAAAAGAACCACAGTAAATTAAAAAAGATTGACATAGTTCCAGCCAGCTTCTCAGATCAAAAAGGTATGAAACTAGAAATAAATTGCACAAAGAAAACGAAAAAGCCCACAGACACATGGAGGCTTAATAACATGCTTCTAGAAAACCAATGGATCAATGAGCAAATAAAAGCAGAGATCAAGCCGTATGTGGAGACAAATGACAACAATAACTCAACACCACAAAATCTGTGGGATGCAGTGAAGGCCATGCTAAGAGGGAAATATATTGCAATACAGGCCTACCTCAGGAAAGAAGAACAATCCCAAATGAACAGTCCAAAGTCACAATTAATGAAATTAGAAAAGGAAGAACAAATGAGGCCCAAAATCAGCAGAAGGAAGGACATAATAAAGATTAGAGCATAAATAAATAAAATTGAGAAGAATGAAACAATAGAATCAATGGAATAGGAGTAGGTTCTTTGAGAAAATAAACAAAATAGATAAACCCCAAGCCAGACTTATCAATTAAAAAAGAAAGTCTACACACATAAACGGAATCACAAATGAGAAAGGAAAAGTCACTACGGACACCACAAAAATACAAAGAATAATTCGGTTATTTCTGTGATATACAACCCTTCAACATAATAACTAGAATGACAAGTGGTAACATTATACTAGACATGTCAGAGTCTTAGAAATTTGATACAATATCTAGAATACATATTAATAACATGTATCTACACAAATGTAATCTAAGAAAATTTAGCACCACTTCTTTAACCATGCTTCCCATATAATTTAGTATACCAACCAGGCCTAAATGGTTTAATAACACTTTTAATATGTTCTAGGGATCTTATTTAATATCCCAAGGTGTCTTCTAGGTTAAAGAGACTTTATGCAGAATTTGATTTGGAGTAGTTTATCAAAAATAGCAAAATGTTTGTACACTTGACTAAGTATGATCTTAAGTCACACTGAAACAATGCCTAGCTTTTTAGTTAAGAAAAGTGACAGAGAAAACTTCCGGGAAGATGGCGGTGTGAGCAGGGCGGCAGAAATCTCCTCGCAACACTATATTTATCTACGAAAACACAGAAAATACATCTATTCCTAAAAGAGAGACGAGAATACACAGGAAAGCGCACAGCGTGCAGCTACACCCAAGAGGACTCGGCACCCCAAGAGGCGGGTAAGATACGGAGCCGCGACCCGGCGGGACCCGAGCCCTCCCCCACCCCAGCGCACCGGCGGGAGGA
Source organism: Smutsia gigantea (assembly GCA_032199065.1). Taxonomy (NCBI): domain Eukaryota; kingdom Metazoa; phylum Chordata; class Mammalia; order Pholidota; family Manidae; genus Smutsia; species Smutsia gigantea. The sequence goes on along the minus strand of JAVSCE010021428.1, from coordinate 1,283 downwards.
GAGGATTCAGAGCCGGGAGGGAGTGGAAGTGCACCCCGCGAAGTAGCCAGCCCCGGGGATCTGCGCGGGGAGCGCTGACCCACATTGCGCAGTGCAGCGGAGATTGGAGAGACAGAGGGGCAGGATCTGAGCGGGGAACGCGCCAGGGGGCTTGCAGCCGGCTCCGGGAAGGAAAAAAAAAGTGCGCGCTTTCCTCAGCGGTCTTAAAGAGACAGGAGCCCAGCGGAGGAGCCGGATCGCCCCAGCACACCCAGCCCAGCAGGCTGGGAGTCCTGGGGAGTTTCAGACGCCTTAGCTGGCGACTGAGGAAGCGTAGCCATACTTAACCCTTCTCACTGGGATCAACAGCCTCCTATTCGTTCCCACCCCTGCCAGAGCGATAAAGGGCCCTGCGGAGCGGCACAGTCACAGCTGTGGAATAGTGGGGCAATAGCGCCACCTAGAGCATTCCCACAGAATCTACGTCCGGTGGGCATTTTTTTTGTTTTTTTTTGTTTTGTTTTGTTTTTTGTTTTGTTTTTGTTTTTTTTCTTTCTTTTTTTTCTTTTTTTCTTTTTTTTCTTTTTTTTTTTTCTCTTTTTTTTCTCTCTTTTTTTTTCTTCTCTTTTTAAAGTCTTAAAGAGCCCAGCTGACATACGTGGCAACTATCAGTGACCAAATTATACAGCCATGAAAAGACAGAGGAATATGGTTCAGACCAAAATCAACCAGACAACCCCAGAGAGGGAGTCTGAAGGGATGGAAATGCACAGCCTCCCTGAAAAAGAATTTAGAATAAAAGTCATAACCATGCTGATGGACCTACAGAGAAATGTGCAAGAGCTGAGGGAGGAAGTGAGGGAACTGAAGAAAGACAATACAGAAATCAGACAAGCGATCGACGGGCTTAACAGCAGAATGGATGAGATGCGAGAGACTGTTAATGGAATAGAAAAACAGAGAACAGCAGAGAGAGATAAGGATTTCTAGGAATGAAAGAATATTAAGAGAACTGTGTGACCAATCCAAACGGAACAATACGCGCATTATAGGAGTACCAGAGGAAGAAGAGAGAGAAAAAGGGATAGAAAGTGTCTTTGAAGAAATAATTGCTGAAATCTTTCCCTCGCTGGGAAGGAAGTAGTCTCGCAGTCCACCGAAGCTCATAGATCTCCCAACACAAGGGACCCAAGGAAGACAACACCAAGACACATAATTATTAAGATGGCAAAGATCAAAGATAAAGATAGGGTATTAAAGGCAGCTAGAGAGAGAAAAAAGATCACCTGCAAAGGAAAACCCAT
>JAVSCE010021427.1:600000-829863 GCA_032199065.1 Smutsia gigantea | reverse complement strand
ATTTTTGAGCCTTTTGTGGTTTTTTTTTGCAAGTACCAAAATTAGTTGTTGTTTCTTAAGAAAAAATTACATGGCAGAGACTCTGAAACTAGATTTGAAAGGCACTTTGAAACTAAGTTTGAAAGGCACTTTGCCAGATGCCTCTGCCTGGTATTTGCTTTCTGTTTGCTCTCGATTTGTTGAACCACCACTAGTTTCAAAGGTTAACGTAAACTTTGGTAGCATAACTGCATTTCAGAAAACTGAAAGTTAAAGCGAGGGTCAGAATCTTCTTGTACAATAGAGCTAAGGGTTTGCCTTGAAACCTCATCAGCATCATAGTTTGACAGTGAGCAGCAATGTTTGTGTAAGACGATTGGTGGCCAGAAATAAGCCACGGTGTCTAATGAGACACAGGGACCCAGCTGGGCAGCATGCCATGGCATTTCTTGCGTGTGCCTTTCTCATAAGCAAAATGGCCTCATGCTGAAGAGGATGGTTGCGAAGTCTGAGGAATCAAAGATCAGAGTGGAATTTTCGGACTTAATGGAGATCTTAGTAAGCCCCAGATTTTGAAATGAGTGAATCTTTCGAACCGTGATTTCCTGCAAATCAAATGGGGAATGTCTGTGGATGTGTAAGAGCTGAGAAAGAAGACAGATATTTAGATCCTGCCAAAACTCCTTGGAGCCCTGAAAAATATTCTCCCGGAAGAAAATATTTCAGAAGAAAACCTATTAAGAATACTGTAGGTTACGCACAGCCAGTCAAGCCAAACAATGAAAACAAAGGCAAGAAGAGCAGCATTCAGCTCTCAGCACAGCCAGCTCTTTTATCAAGGGGACTGGCACGGGAGGCATCTGTTACCCCAGACCTCACCCTGGAAAATGGTATTCAGCAAGAGAGGACAGAAGTTGTAGTTGACTGTGTTAAACAGAGACTTCTGCCGACTGCTGCAAGCAGGTGCTCTTACCATGGGGACCTAGCTCCTGCTAATGACAGCGAAGCAGAAGTAAAAGTTAGTGAGCTGGACGAAAGGATTTCCACGGAAGACAGCACTCCATATTGTGCAAAGGGGAAGAAACATTTAGATGATGTCAACGCAAGAGAAATAACATTCCAAAGAAAAACTGATGTTTTTTCTTTACAAAAGGCAGCCAGCGTCAGTTCCGTGCACTACGGTACAGAGAGATCATTTGAAAAAAGTGGGTTTTCTGAAGACCCATCAAAAAATTATGGCGGTGTTCAGGAAAAGCCAAAAACTGACAGATTTTGCCCTTATGCCATACAGCATTTTCACTTTGAAAAAAAGAGGTGTCACTCCCTCTGTGCTAATGCGTCCTCTACTTCCAAGGACACGGATGGAAACAAGGTAAATGAAATGTGGAGTCTGAGTTGAAGATGTAAATCAGTATGCCAGGTGCTCACATCTGATTGAGGTTTTGTAATTTCTCTGTTTTTTCGAGTTATTTTCATATTAGTTTATGTGAAAGCTGTAGAATTCTTGATGCATTTTATTTTCTTAGGTTTGGTTATTTATGATTTTCTTTTTTGTGCTATCTGCATTCTTGAATCACACTTTAATTTTAAAACCCTGTACATTATTTTTATTTTGGGGAGACTTAGAAAAGTGTCTCTTTAAGGGAATGCCTATCTTTTGAATTTCTTTGATTCATGTTTCTTGACTTTTCCTGTGGAATACCCTTTGGAAATATAGCTGCACTATAGGTAAAAATTAAATCAGATAATAGTCGTGACAAGAGAATAGCTTCACGACAAATTTAGGGAGGATGCAATTATCAGTCAGTACTGGCTTGTCAATTGATAAGTTTGAAAGCTAAATTCCAGTTCTCTACCAGTTTTCATGCACAGAGCACTCACATAATTGCCTTCAATTCTGTGTGTGTATGTGAGTGTGTGGCACAGATGAAATTGCCTAAATCTATTCTGTCCCTTTGATACATGAGTTATTCCCTGGCCCTGGTCTCCATGAAGCAGAAATCATTTGGGCAGCGTATCATGGAAATTTGAATATAACACAGACCTCCAGGAAGTTGAGATCTTTATTCTTAATATTGATTTTTTAGCTTTAGACAAGTTACTTCTTTAGGGTTTTTACTTGTCTTCAAAATTTAAGTGAATATTTACTTGCCTGAGAAGTGCATTACCTTTACGTGTTAACTAGTTGGGAGTTGATGGCTTATTCTTTAAGCTGTTCCTAACTTGGTCTTTTTATCAAACTATCTGGACATAAATATTATATGTGATATTACGCATTTTGGCAAGGTCGTTGTATCATTGGGCAGAGATCATTTGCACAGTGACAGAAGGAAGTTTTATTAGGGTTAGTGTACATGATCAACATTTATCTTAGCTACTGAGTTCTCCAAAGGTGTTCCTGTTTATATACACCATCACACCTTTCCAATATTATGTCATCAGTTCTGTTTACATTTTACAGTGGGTTACATTTTAAAAAGAAATCATCCAGTCTGTGTCATAGGGTGGGTCTGGCATAAAGGTCAGTGCAAAAGGAAACTGTTTAGCTGCTACGTGTTTATGAATGTAACCACTTGCTTTGTTCACATATGTTTTCCAACTGTTTTTGCACAATTTGGCTTCAAGTAAGCCTTACGTTTTTTCATTAATGGAAATTCTTAAAATCTGTTTCCTAAGAGGTACATAAGCCTCCGCCCTCTGCTCCCCAGTATTGTGCTCATGCCAAGGATTTCATCCTTCTTTCTTATTTGTGTATCTAATGATTTTTGAAACTTCAATGGAAAATATATGTGAAAATAAGTCATAAGCCAGCCAATCAGATTTGTTAATTAATTGTGATAATGGCAGTACTTAACCAAGCCTCATACCTTCTAGGTAGAAGCTGAATGGGGTAGTCAGTATTTTCATCTGAGGACTTTAACCTCTCACTGTAGTTCAGATAAAGACTGTCCTGTGGCATACCAGTCAGGACCGAGAGCGTGGCTACTTCCTTTAGGACATTCTTCCTGCCACCTCAGGGGTGTTGACTCTGTTTGCTTAATTTTCTTTGGTTAGAACTGTGAACAAACTCCGTCTTGTGTTGGATTCCACATTTTTCATTGGAGAATTAGCCGCAGATGAGAGCTCTCAGCCCCATCGTTAGTATTACCTCCCGAGAATGGCCTGTTAGCCAGCATGCCTTTTATTCTTTCAAGATCTTTCTCATAGTTGCCCTGTGTGGTACATTCTGTTCTTAGTCACTTGTATGCAAGGATGGACTTGATGACTTCTGGGTTAACCTCCAAGTAGAATTGTGTATACCTCTTTGAACTATTTTTTCCTTTTTGAAAAATTTTCATTTTTATTTGTTTCTTTTTTTTCCCTATTCCATTTTTAAATTTATTTATCATTAATCTACAATTACATGTGCAACATTATGATTACTAGAGTCCCCAATCATCAAGTCCCCACCACATACCCCATTACAGTCACTGTCCATCAGTGTAGTGAGATGCTGTAGAATCACTACTTGTCTTCTCTGAGTTGTACAGCCCTCCCCGTGCCCTCCCCCTACATTATGTCTGCTAATCGTAATGCCCCTTTATCCCCCTTGTCCCTCCCTTCCCACCCATCCTCCCCAGTCCCTTTCCCTTTGGTAACTTTTAGTCCATTCTTGGGTTCTGTGAGTCTGCTGCTGTTTTGTTCCTTCAGTTTTTTTTCTTTGTTCTTATACTCCACATATGAGTGAAATCATTTGATACTTGTCTTTTTCCGCCTGGCTTATTTCACTGAGCATAATACCCTCTAGCTCCATCCATGTTGTTGCAAATGGTAGGATTTGTTTTCTTCTTATGGCTGAATGATACTCCATTGTGTGTATGTACCACATCTTTATCCATTCATCTACTGATGGACACTTAGGTTGCTTCCATTTCTTGGCTATTGTAAATAGTGTTGCGATAAACATAGGGGTGCATATGTCTTTTTGAAACTGGGCTGCTGCATTCTTAGGGTAAATTCCTAGGAGTGGGATGCCTGGGTCAAACGGTATTTCTATTTTCAGTTTTTTGAGGAACTTCCATACTGCTTTCCACAATGGTTGAACTAATTTATATTCCCACCAACAGTGTAGGAGGGTTCCCCTTTCTCCACATCCTCGCCAACACTTGTTGTTTTGGATGTTGGCCATCCTAACTGGTGTCAGGTGCTATCTCATTGTGGTTTTAATTTGCATTTCTCTGATGATTAGTGATGTGGAGCATCTTTTCATGTGCCTGTTGGCCATCTGAATTTCTTCTTTGGAGAAGTGTCTGTTCAGATCGTCTGCCCATTTTTTAATTGTATTATTTGCTTTTTGTTTGTTGAAGTGTGCGAGCTCTTTATATATTTTGGATGTCCGTACTTTATTGGATATGTCATTTATGAATATATTCTCCCATACTGTGGGATGCCTTTTTGTTCTACTGATAGTGTCCTTTGCTGTACAGAAGCTTTCAGCTTGATATAGTCCCACTTGTTCATTTTTGCTTTTGTTTCCCTTGCCCAGGGAGGTATGTTCCCTTGCCTGGGGAGTCGCTCATGTTTATGTCCAAGAGATTTTTACCTATGTTTTTTTCTAAGAGTTTTATGGTTTCATGACTTACATTCAGGTCTTTGATCCATTTTGAATTTACTTTTGTGAATGGGGTTAGACAATGATCCAGTTGCATTCTCTTACATGTAGCTGTCCAATTTTGCCAACACCAGCTGTTGAAGAGGCTGTCATTTCCCCAGTGTGTATCCATGGCTCCTTTATCGTATATTAATTGACTATATATGTTTGGGTTAATATCTGGACTCTCTATTCTGTTCTACTGGTCTGTGGGTCTGTTCTTGTACCAGTACCAAATTGTCTTGATTACCGTGGCTTTGTAGTAGAACTTGAAGTTGGGAAGCGAGATCCCCCCTGCTTTATTCTTCCTTCTCAGGATTGCTTTGGCTATTCGGGGTCTTTTGTGGTTCCATATGAATTTTAGAACTATTTGTTCTAGTTTGTTGAAGAATGCCGTTGGTATTTTGATAGGGATAGCATTGATTCTGTAGATTGCTTTAGGTAGCATAGTCATTTTGACAATATTTATTCTTCCTAGCCAAGAGCATGGGATGAATTTCTATTTGTTAGTGTCCTCTTTAATTTCTCTTAGGAGTGTCTTGTATTTGTTTCTTTATTGAAGTATAGTTGATACACAATATTGGTTTCAAGATACAACATAGGGATTCAACAGTTATATACATTATTAAATCCTCCCCCAACTGGTGTAGTTACTGTCAATAGAGAAAGATGTTACAGAACTATTGACTATATTTTCTATGCTGTACTTGCATCCCTGTGACTAATTTATATTATGATTGAGATTCTGTGCCTCTTTATACCCTTCACCTATTTTACCCCACAATCCCTACCCCCCACACCCCATGATAACCCCCATCACTTCTCAGTGTCTGAGTCTACTGCTATTTTGTTAATTTTGTTTTGTTTTGTTTTTAGATTCCACAAATAAGTGAAATCATACAGTATTTGTCTTTCTCCACCTGGCTTTTTTCACTGAGCATAATACCCTCTAGGTCCATCCACGTTGTTGAGAATGGCAGGATTTCTTTCTTTTTTTTTTGGCTGAATAATATTCTATTGCATATATGTAGCACATCTTTATCCATTCATCTATTGACGGACACTTTGGTTGCTTCATGTCTTGGCTATTGCAAATAACGTGCCAATAAACCTAGGGGTGCATTTGTCTTTTCAAGTCAGAGATTCTGTTTTCTTCAGGTAAATTCCTAGAAGTGGAATTAATTGGGTCATATGGTACTTGTAATTTTAGTTTTTTGAGGACCCTCCATGCTGCTTTCCTTAGTGGCTGCATCAGTTTACATTCCCACCAACAGTGTAGGAGGGTTCCCTTTTCCCCACATCCTCACCAATACTTGTTATTTTTTGTCATTTTGATAGTGGTCATTCTGACTGGTGTGAGGTGATATATCATTATGGTTTTGATTTGCATTTCTCTGGTGGTTAGCGATGTGGAACATCTTTTCATGTGCTTATTGGCCATGCGTATTTCTTTGGAAAAATGTTCAGGTCCTCTGACCATTTTTTAATTGGGTTACTTGTTTTTTTGGTGTTGAGTCATGTGAATTCCTTATTTTGGATGTTAACCCCTATCAGATAAATCATTTATGAATATATTCTCCCATACTGTAGGTTGCCTTTTTGTTTTGTTAATGGTGTCCTTTGCTGTATAGAAGCTTTTAAGTTTGATGTAATTCCACTTGTTCATATTTTATTTTATTTCCCTTACCCAGAGAGATGTTTCCAGAAAAAAATTTCTCATACTTATGTTCAAGAAATTTTTGCCTATGTTTTCTTCTAAAAGTTTTATGGTTTCATGTCTTATATTTAGTCTTAAATCCGTTTCTTATTTACTTTTGTGTATGGTGTAAGACAGTAATCTAGTTTCATTCTCTTGAATATAGCTGTCTAGTTTTCCCAGCACCTTTTATTGAAGAGACTGTCTTTTCCTCACTGTAATATTCGTGGTCCTTTATCTAATTTTACTGGAACGTATGTGTGGGGTTATTTCTGGGCTCTATGGGTCTGTTCTTGTGCTAGTACCATACTGTTTTGATTATTGTAGCTTTGTAGATACTTTGAATTCAGGACATGTAATACCGCCAGCTTTGTCTTTGAGCTTTTCTTAACCTTAGACTTAATTCAGGCCTCCTACTTGAACTTCCCTGGTCCTGTGAAATTTGACATTCTTAGTACAGGTGACCAGTCTACCTCCTCTTTAAATCCTTTCAATCATATGCTGACCTAGAATGGCCCTCTGTCCTCATTGGCTCTGTGGATGTGGCTCTGCAAGCCCCTCCTTGAGTGCCTATTGAATATAAATCTGATAAGCATGTTACATCTTTACTAGGATAAGGAGGTGTAAATTAAAAAAAAAAAGAGAGAACCTTAGGTTTGTATATTGCTTTGGAATTGGAAAAATGACTTCAGACACGTGTCTTTTGATTATCCTAACAACTGTATGAAATATGCAAAATAGTTCCTCTTTTTTAGGTGAAGAATTGGACACTCAGAAAGGTTAAATAACATCCGTAAGGCAACATAGTAAATGGCAATAGCCAAGTAAAACTATGGTACAGCATTCTACTTTGATTAATTGTTGAAGTTGTGAAGGAGTTGCTGTGAGGTCAGAGCAGGGGCTGATGTGTAAAGGAGTTGATGTTCATCTTTGAAAGGTAAGTGTCAAGAACAGAAGTGGCAAAGGCAGGCCATGTTTGGGGAGAGGAAGTAATGAGTTCATTGCCTGCATTTTCTGTGGGGATCCCTTACTTATCAAAGACTCACATGCTTCCTCTACCTTGTAACAAAGTCTCCTACCTTTGCCCTTGAGCTTTTCTCATAAACATTCTTATTTCTTTAGTTTTACAAATCCCACTTTCCCAGTCTTGTTATGTTGACCTCGGCAAAAATGGCTGTTTTCTCTGTTTACAGGCCATTGGCTCTCTAACTGACACACGTAGGTATCACCTAAGGAGCTTTAAAAAAATGAAAATGCCCGGATGTTATTCCAGTGCTTCTAAAGTGATAGGTCAGGGTGATTCCAATGGTCAAGCCTGTGTGGATGGAGAGCTTGGTGTCTTCCTTCTACAGCGATGCTTCTCAGACTGTGACCCCAGGGTCCTGTCGGCAGAAGCATCTGGAATGCTTGTTACAAACACCTTACCGCAGATTTTACTTGATCAGAATATCTCCTAGTGGGGCATGAGAGAACACTGTGTTTATATACACCTCTCACATGTTTCTTAAAAACACACTAAATTTTGAGAAGCAGCATCATCCTAGCCTAGCATTTGCCATCTCATTCTCTTCTTACTGTAGGTTTTCTGATAAGCAGTGTGGACTATGGGCCTGGAAGGCAGGAGCTCTGAGCTCTGGTCAGGTTTTGCCACCAAAGAGCTATGTGACTTGGATGGTCTTCTTCATTTCTCCAGGTTTCAGTTTCATTTTCTAGAAAAGGACGGTATTGCACTAGGTCATGATACTACTGTTAGTAATAATGGTATTTGTTGAATGCTACCATATGCCAGACATTCCATCATTATGTTTTTTAATCCTTAGAATAAGTCTGTGAAATGGTTCTATTATTAGCTCCATTTTACAGAGGAGAAACTGAGCCTCAGAAAAGTTAAATAATTTGTTCAAGTCACTCAGTCAGTAAATGGAAGACCTTGGATGTCACCCAGAATTATACCAAGCTGAACTCTTAACTGATAACAAGCTGCTCACCTTTTCCCACATACACCTTTTTAGTTTTGAATTCCTATGTATCTGTATATATAAACTGCATACGTTTTCGTGTTTAGTGTTTTCACCCATCCCTATATCCCTCGTTTTACTTCTCTACCAAACGATACATGTGCCTGGTGTATGTTGAACTCAAACTTCGCACTCTGAGAGAAATAAAATAGAGCCCTTTTCCGCATTCATTATATCCCATTATTTGTTCTTAACAAATGATAGGGACCATGAGTGTAAACTTAATCACCTGAAAGTTAGGCTTCTGGGATGATGAATGAATTTTTTAACTTCCCACCATGCTATGTAAGCTATACTACCAATAAAAACTTAACTATTTTTATGTTCCTTTTGGTGACTTGTCAGTGGACAGCACAGTGACCTAAAGGAAGAAAAGGATGAGAAATAAGGAGTGTAGATATTGTACAATTTGTATTACCAGTCTCTGAATAATGAAGAGTTGAGTATTTTTATTGACTTCTATATTCTAAAAACTTAAAAAAAATTGAGAACCATTTCAAAATGTTAGAATACATTAATATTCAAATTCACTGAAATGTATTTATTCAGTATTGTTTTCTTAACCAGATGTTTGATGCATCTTAGACTACAGAATGTTTACTTAGAATTCAATGACTAGGATGAAATCTAAATGTTTTTCCTTTCATATGATAATTTTGCTCTACAGATCTTGAAAACAAAGTTCATTTGCTTTACAATTAAGTAATTCATTTCTTTCTGAACCATTTCATCTTTTTTAATGAAAGTGCATTTATTGATTTTTTTTTAACTATTCCTAGTCATTAGGATTTTAAAGAATTTTTGAAAATTTAGTTGTGAAATCGTTGCATATAATTTGGGTCTCTATTAGCATTATAATGCCTCTCTATTTTCAGTTAAATGAAGAATATGCAAAAGTTTAAAATCCTTTGCTGTACAAGATAGTTACATTCATATTAATTTCCTCCCTTATTCAAATAAGAAATAAATGAGCATTTGCTAAAGGTAGCCATCAGTTTAGAGGGTTAGCACGTGAGCTTTATCAAGTTTTTAGCCTTCTATCCTCTTGTCTTCCTTCTAGGGAGGCAGTTTTAACCAGATAGAATTTTCAAAATATTTGTACCATCTTTGCTGTTAAAAATATTTTGTGGAGCAGTTTCACACATTTTTGAAATTTGGAAGCAGACACTAAAAAATGTGTTGATTACATTTTGTTCTGCCAAAATAGTTAAAACATCTTTGAAGAGGTTGTCTGTGGAAGCAAATATCTTGGCTTGGAAACATTGGCCTGTGTCAACAAACACTAATACGGGATTTGCTTTTGCCTGACTACAGTGTCAAGTAGTGTGAAATAAAAGAGTTAAGCAATAATACCCACCCTGGTACATAGTTACTCCACTCACTCTGGGGCAGGCACTGTTTTGAATCCTGTGTGTGTTTGATCTCAGTCTCACACTTTCTTGATGAGGGGAAATTGAGGCCCAGAGAAGTCACAAGGCTGGTATCTGTGGGGTCAGGAATTGACCACCCCACACAGGTCACGACCCCCCACAGCTCTGCACTTATCCTCCTCCCAATAGTAAACTTTTACTCCTGAAGTATGTTAAGAGACTCATGAGATAGAAGAATCCTGAGATTAACCTTTTCCAACCTGTGTTTTCATCCTTATTAATACCTGAACTCTTTCAAATAGACTATAAACTCTATTTTTTATTTTAACAAACATATGTGAAGGAATTGAGTTTCCTTTGATAACATTCTTGTGTCTAACCCTCTGAACCAGTAGGTATTTTGCTTTCTGCAAAGGCAATAAGGGGTGATATGACTTCTCTTTCCTAGGAAGAATGTTGGACTAGCTATCATTTCTACATCCACTGTGTCCCTTAAAACAGTTTTTGCTTGTATAAAATGAGGTGGTTCACCGATAGATGAAGCTCTTTCTTTCTGTAATGTTGTAGAGAGTCACTGTAGATTTAGTATAGTGGAGGAGAGAGAACTTACGAGATCTTGAGTCAGGAGACTTAAAATTTAACTCAGGTCTTACTTTCCACATCTGTAAAATAGGATGGTTTCTTGTTTTGAGCAAATGAGTTAATGTATGTGAAAAAGACTTAGTAGACTATAGGCATGTTGTAATTTCTATCTTATTACTGTTTTCTGCTCCTGTAGAAGAGAGGAAACATCTTGTAATGCTGAGGAAAAGAGCTCTATAAGTTTTTAGAATTTTTAAGAGGTCCTTCTTTCTTCCCTTTGGACATAAAGCATGCATAAGCAGAGTAGGCTGCCTCCTTGCACCCCCCTCCCCCCGATTCCTCATCTTCTCGCTATTTCTTCAGCAGATATTTACTCAATATCTATTATATGAATTAGTGTAAAATTTTGTCAACCTATTGGAACAGAAATAGCTCTTGGGAGGAACCGATTCTTGAAGCTAATATTGGTCATTTACCCCTTAGTTCAGGTATCTTTCAAAGATATGATTGACAGTGGCTCTGGTATGAGAGAGGAAGAGGACATAATGCCAGAGGTGAATCTGCTGTTCTGGGATTGGGGGGAAGGCCGTCAGTTAAAGTGATATGGCTGGTCTAGTGATGAAAATTTCTCTGAACCCTGACGTTGAGTTCATGTGAGACATCCTGGGGTGTGTCTTCCTCTGAAAATGTGTAGTGTTCTGCATATCAGCTGCTTTGCCAATAGAGAGGCCGAGAAGCTCTAGAAAAAAGAGTCTTGACTGGCAGGTTTAAGCTAAGGGAAGCCCTTCCATGAGTAAGCATGTGCAGCCATCCGCCAGCAGTAGATGCACTGAAAGTCCCCACAATGGCTGCCGACCTGGAGGAAAAATGAGTCTAAGATTTCTTTTCTAAATATGAAGGAGAAATTTCATTCTGTTCTGAGGCTTCTGAATTGGAATTTAGGAGCCCTAGGTCCCGAGCCTCAGCCTCCTCCTAGCATGCTGTGAGGCCCTAGGCAAGTCATGTCACCTCCTACAGCCTCAGCTTGTTCACCAGTGAAACGAGGGAGTCTGCCAAGTGGCTTCATGGTATTTCAGTTTGAGTTCCCCTGCTTCCAATTCTTCACTATATTTATAGCCTCTCTAAACTAAATATATTAGTTCCTTAACTTCAGAGATGTTACCTTTTCCCTGTTACACATAAATTATTTAAGTAGTGAATTTGATTAAACTTTCAAATCTCTTCATTAAATTATTTTTTTAAAGTTGCGTTATTTGCCTTTTATAGAATAATGATGCACATGCATTTTTAACAAATGTGAATAATCTTTTATCTGGCCCTACTTTGGGAGCTCGTTGTTCTTACTTACTAAGTGCATGCCAGAACCATGACCACATCTGTAAAAATAGGGTGTTCCCGTCGCCCAGTTGTCTGGTGGCGTTGACTTTGCTCAGAGGACTTTCACATTTGCAGCCTCAGCTGACTGACAGAGAGGCTGTTGCAATTCATTTAGCAGTTAGTGGGTCATCTTGCACCACAGTGTGAATGAAATCAGAGTGTACTATGCGATGGGCTCTGTTGGCTTGCATTTTTTTCATTGAAAGGACATTCTGAGGCTGTATATTCTGTCAAGTTTATGAAAGTGCTTTAGAAAAATGATCCAGATGAAGGTGAGGTTTACCACCTGATGTTGAATTCTCATTGAGTCTCCGGTCTCTGGTCTCTGGTCTTGTGCTCGCTGCTGGGAACTTCCGTGCAGTGGACAGGGGATTTTGTATTGTTGGAAAGTGAGGTTAATTGGAGACCATTTGCTTTTCTAAAATGACAAGTTTTACATGAGGGGTTAAAACTCATTCATACCAAATGAAAACCTGAAATGTGTCTCTAATATTTCCTTCCTTCCTCCTCTTCCTGTCTGTCTCCCACTCCTCCTTAGATGGTTATTGAGCACTTTATGTATGTCATGCTGGGAAGAATGTAAGGAGAACGTTCCAAGCAGAGAAGCAGCTTGAACAGAGGACCCTCGTTGAGAGGGAGCATGCAGTTCACATGGTTCGATGTTCATATGGTTTGGTTGCAGAGTAGAAAGGGAATAGCTTGAGTCTGGAGAGGTCAGTGAGGAGCTAACTGGATTGCTGTGGCTGCTGATTGGGAACAACCTGATGGGGAAGTGAGAAGAGGGCGAGAGAGTGCCGTGAGCCCAGTGAGGAGGTGGTTGCTAATTTGTCACTGAGGCTTAGTTCCAGAAGAAGGTGGAAGTCTTCTTGGGCCTATCATGACTGTTTGTACTGACATTGGGCTCAAGAGGTAATGGCCCAGACTGAAGATAACAGTCATCAACTCCGTAGTTTGCAGTGGGAAAAGAGTGAATGAGGCTGTAAGACTCTCTTCTCCCGTTATTAGGTGATTATTTCGTGCCTAGCAATGTGGAAAACTAGCAGATGAGTGTGTTTGGCAAGATTAGTCAACACACAGGAGGTTTCAGAAGAGTTGGAGAAACCCATCGTTCTGTGTTCTGAGAGTTCTAGCCCTGTTTTCTCTGGCCCCCAGATTGCAGAAACAAAGGAATCTGTTTGCTTTTGGGTATTTATGGTGTCCCCGAGCTGTTTGTTGAGACTATGGTTCACGTTTCCTGAGGCACTTGGTCAGACCTGCACAATGAAATAAAACGCATTGCTGATAAACCGTGAGCAGGCACATGTCCGATTTTGCCATGGTTAGAACTGTGTGAGCTGGGGTCAGGCTTTATTTCTTATGTTTGAATTCTCCCTGTCTGTCTACATCCTCTACCCCCGATGAGCCTCTTCCATTGACACACCTTCTTCTTTTAGTGCCACTAATGAGGGTTTGTCATTGCATGTTGTCTCAGCTCTGTCAAGAGGGATAAGGGAAAATATGTAGTAAAGTACCAGTGTTGTGTAGAAGGGTAGAGGGAATGTGAGAAAAAGAGAGGTGAATGTAGGAAAGAGTCTGAAGGTTTTTTATTGGTAACAATTTGTTTTTAGGCTTAGGTTAATCTTCAGTTTTTTTATTCCAGTTTTTGATCTTGTTTGTATAGAATGAAAAGATAAAACAGAAATGGTGACTTCTTTATCCTCAAGTCCAAGCCTCCTGAACTATGAAATGACTATATAGGTACCTGGATTCTTTTATTATGCCCTAGAGGGCTCACAATAATTGTGCTAAAAATGTAGGTTTTTTTTTCTCTAAACCCTATAGTATAGGCTTTGGGGACTTTCTATCCAAATGGTTAGATTTTCCTGAGCATTTGTTTTATTACCAGTAGGAACAGTACTTTGAGAGTCCACATTTGGAGAACCCACTTTCTAACGTGACCAGGCAGTTTTTGAGAATGCTTTGTGTTGAGTATTTTTAGTGCCCAGAATTGTTCTCTGTAAACTAGCTTTTGTCAGAGCCCTGGAAAATATTTGCACTTGACTTAAAAACCTTGCAGATTGTTCTTTCTAATTTAGGCTTGGTCTATCTTGGAAGAGGAATATACCTAAGTAGAGTGGTGGTAACAGGCAGTTTACCCTTTCTTGCTCTACCATGAAGCGGCCCATGACATTCCGGTCTTAACTCTTTAGGAAGGAAATAGCATTTCCCCTTTAACTGAAGAGAAATATAAAGATTTGACCTATTCAATATATGAATGTACAGCAAAATGTATATGAAGATTGGGTGTTTTTCTGTTAATGTGCTTCAACCAATTCAGTACCATTTTCATGCCAGAATTAAACAAACTGTATTTGATAACAGTAAAAGTTAATTTAAGTGGAATCTGTGGTAATATTTGCTGACATTTCACATTTAAAGTAGATAAGCGAGAAAAAAGGTCAGTGAAGCTGCTCAATTAGCTGAAAAGTTAAAGAAAATAATCCAAAAGGATTATTTTGATTGTCAGTAAAACAGCCTCTGAGATGCAGACTTAGACATGACAGTCCATGCGAACCTCAGATTTCCAACAGCGAGCCTCAGTTCTAGGAGAAGGTCAAGCTTGGCTGAGCCCAAATCAGCTTAGACCTATCATAATTGTGTCTTAAAAGATATTATTGAGACTGACATTGAGTTCACTTGGACTTAGGATATGAAGCATTTTAATGCAAGCTTTTCCGATCTTCCTCTCCTTGAGCTTGGAGAATGCTAGATTTTGGTGGTTTTTACACAGTGCCTAAATAAATTTTTTGAAAAATGTTGTCAGATGTGTCATTTTTATTATGTAAATAATAAGCAGACAGTTTTGTTGGTTGGGGGTTGCCCATCCACTGTAGGTAATTAAGGCCCCTCTCCCTGCATGGGGCCTTGAAGTATGTAGTGCGGCAGAAGTGGTCAGGAATATCCTGGTTGCCTGAAAGAATTACTGTAGATCCCAAAGGTGCCTAAACGCATGTGTGTAGATCCCAAAGGTTACTGTCTGTTGTGTACCTGGCACTGACTGAGGTGGGCGGTTTGATGGGTTGTTGGAGAGCTAGGAGTCATCAGTTTGAAGGGGCAAAGCCATTGTAGTAGGTGAGATTAGCAAGAGGAAAACTGGAAGGAGTGACATCAAGAAGTCAGGGAGGAAAGCTGCCAGAGACAGCTGCCTCAGAGAGATTCGGATTAGGAAATGCAGGGGTTGGAAAATACCCCGAGTTTTTCTGCATGTTGTCTTCTGTCCTTAGGCTGTGAGCTGCATGAGGGTGGTCATATTACCAGAGCCTTGCAGTGGTACAGGCGGACATTTAGGCATACTTGTTGAATGAGTAAGACTGAGAGAGGTTAGACGATCCCTCATACTGTATTTCGACTCTTCAGTTTCCACTTCCACATGACCCACTCTCCTCCTGTGCCCGCCGTGTCCTCTGTTATGTCTCACAAACTATCTAATTTCCTTCTTCACTAGGAAAATAGAGTCATGGGCAAAAACTCCCTCACTTTCTTGTCTGGTCACTTTTAGTTAATTTTAGTGGAGTGATTGGAAGCCAAATCACAACAGGTTGAGGAGTAAAGATAATAAAGATGAAAAAACTCAGGATTTTTTTTCCAGTTGCTTTACTCAGAAGAGAGACAGTGGTAAGTAAAGAGGGAATTGAGTTTATGAAGGTTATTTGTTTTTATTTATTTTAGGATGGAAGAGACCTGGGCATTTTAAATAGTGAGAGCAATGACCCGGATGAGAGGGGATAACTGCTAGAGTGAGACTTGCAGGAGGCAGGAGGGGGCAGGATTCGGAGCCCGGGAGGAAAGCAGGTCACGTGGAAGCAGTCTGTGGGTGACAGGGCAGGGAAGTGAGGGGGTGCCTACTCATGTTGCCATTGTCTCTGTAAGGAAGGAGATGAAAACGTGATTGCTAACCGGAAAAGGAAGAGGTGGTGGGGCAGGGAGTTTTATATAAATGGCCAAGGACTGAAAGAGGTATTGTGAGGGATGGTGGTGTGATTAGGACACTAGGTCTCTGGAGCACTCAGCTGAGATTGTGGACCTCAGTTTTTGGTGGCAGCAGTCCATGTGCTGGGTGTTTCTGGTGGGGCTTTAAGCCTAAGGCAAGAGGCAAAAGACACACAGCTGACTTGACCAGGACTGAGGTTTGACTGGGTGGCTGCAGGGTAAGGAGAAGGGGGTGAGGGAGTTGAGGATATTAGTTGAAGTGGTGGATCGTGTAGTAGGGCCAGACAGAAAAGGAGGTAAAGATAGAAACAGGCTCATAGACTGGGACAAAATCGGGCAAGTCAGGAACGTGAGGTGTTGATGGAACCAGATAATAGGTTTAACCAATGTTTGGGACTGAAAGTGGTAGAACAGGAAATTGGTAGCAGAGGTTAAATATCTGAGGTGGATTGCCTCTGGTTCAAGATGATGAGATCCAGGATGTAGCAGTAGGTGTGTGAACGGCTGAAATGAAGAGAAAATAGGTCTGTGGGATGGGGTGTGAGGTGGAGATAGGAACACACTCAGTAAGTGTCAGATCTTTGGGGTCTGTGGGGATCATTTTTTTAAAATAATTTATTTTGGTATCATTAATCTACAATTACATGTGCAATATTATGGTTATTAAACTACCCCCTTCATCAGGTCCCCCCCGCCAACCCCATTACATGTGGGGATCATTTTTGAGGAGAGGAAGATGGTAGTGCAAGAGAGGCCTACAATATAAAAAGTGAGGTCTTTGCACCCACAGGGAGTGGTTTGAATGCTATTGGTTTTGCCTCACTGGGGGAGTTAGAATGCACTTGCCCAGCCAGGGAGCCTAGTGGTGTCTGGGATTTGCATTAATGCAGTGGGGGTAAACCTGGTTCAGTAAAAAGGTAGAGGCAGTGTAAGATTTTAAAGATGTGAGAGACTTGGTTTACCATGGAATAGATATTTCTGGAAAGTTTAGGAGTGGTGGCAAGTTGGGTCAGGAGAGATGAAGCAGAGATGAAATGGGGGCATGAGAGGCTCAGTGACAGGAAGAACTTGACTTTGGGTGGTAGCCAACAGTGAGCTGGATGTGAGGCACAAGGGCTTCGAGTTTCCAAAAGGAACTCTGGTGTAAAGTATTTTGTTTGTTTTGATGCTGACAGATTGTTGGTGAGAAGCCTTAAGCAGCAAATAGTTCTAATTAAAATCATGGTGGGAGAAGCTAACATTTGTACTTTTCTGTTACCAGGCAGCACTGAGCACTCCACGTGGATTTTTTTTATACATTTTTTTTTATTGTGAAATGATTATCACAGTAAATTTAGTTAACATCCTTCAACATAAATAGTTACAAATTATTTTTTCTTGCGATGTGAACTTTTGAGGTTTTTTTCTCTCAACAACTTTTCAATACACAAGACATTATTGCTCACCATGCAACGAACAAGTTCCAGTACAGTGAACAAGCTCCCACACGGTGAACAATGCAAGGAACATAGTGAACAAGTTCTCACAAGGTGAACAATGCAAAGGCAGTCATATCAGAGAAACTAATTCAGTTACTATAATCAATCAAGTCAACTATGATTATTCATATGATTCTTATACTTAAATTATAAGTGAATCCCACATTTCCCCCTTTTTTGTTTTAATTGATGCAAATGCATATGCATATATTTGTGGAAGGTACCAGAATAATGATTAGCTGGGCTCGGCCTGTGACATAGCTTGTCACAGGCAATGTCTCTCTCGTCTGGAGGGGTGAGGTTCTATGCCTCACCTCAGTTGGCCCCCACGTTGCTCACCTGAGGTCCCTTGCGACTGTGCCTGTCTTAGGTTGTTCCTCCCATGAGGAATCTTACCCGTCTCTGGCTAACCAGCCATCTCCTGGGATCAAACAGGGAGATAAAATACGAAAGAGAGGACAGCCAGCAGCTATAATTCTGGATAAAATCACAATATACATGATTATTTTCTTGCAGCAAATGCAGGTGGGGAATCAGTATATGATTTCACAAAGTTGTTTAAAAGGAATCACTTATTTCTTGAAGTTAATTCTTGAAAAGTAGCATATGCTTGTATTGGCTTTAAAAGACCAACAACCGCCTTCCGCACACACACCAGGAGAACAGGAATACAAATGCATAACAGTATTAGACCTACAATTATAGGCCATATCCAATGAAACAAAGAAAACCAATTTAACAATCCAGGCATTATGAAAACTTTATCAATACCATGATGAATGTTATCTATTTGATCTTGAATAGTATGCAAAAAATCAGACAAATTAAAACAACACATCCCTGGAAATTGTTCATATCCCATATGTTCTTTTTTTTTTTAATCACTTATTCTTTTATTAGCTTCTCCTAAGTATTCTTTTTTTTTATAATTTATTTTGGATCATTAATCTACAATTACCTGTGCAATATTATGATTATTAAACTACCCCCTTCATCATCCACGTGGATTATTTTATCTTATCTTTAGAACCACTCGAGGAGGTAGAAATTATTATGTGATCATTTAAGTTTTAAAAATGAGAAGAATGGGTTTTAGAGAGATTATGTGAGTGGCTCTGGGTCATATTCCCGTTAACTGCTGGAACTGGAAGTTGAACGCAAGCAGCATGAATTGAAACCTTCTCAGGTCTCTGTATAGCCTCCAGGACTTGGAGGGAGGAGCCTTGAATACTTCCTGTCTGACCGGACCCGTCGTAGATGAAGGATTCAGGCTGTTTTGCTGAATTTTGAATATGTGTTATGGATGACAACTGCAAACTTAAAATTTTTGGCATTGAATTTATTTTTCTTTTTAGATTTGGCTGCATGGTATCATGGAAAGTTTGATATACGCAGATAGTAGCTAACAGTTAACTATATATTTTAAAAAAATACCTAAGTGTCCATGAGGGGTAACAGTTGATTGGAAATAGCAAGAGACTCTAAAAATGGTTAATGTGTTAGTAGTCTTTGATGTGTTAAAAGTTTGGTCTATAACGTATTTGAATATACATTTTAAAATCACAGTTTTTAAAATAGTGTCTGCATGGGTAACAGTCTAAAATTGTGTGTGTGAGGAACGACCTGAAATTCATGTATTGGAAACACTGAATACGAATATATTATTTCCTCTTGGTTGACGAGACCATTTTCAGACCTCTAAGCTCCTCTTCCTTTAATACCCTGCCTTGGGTGAAATGCTGTGTAGCAGTTAAAACCTATTACACTTACCATATAGTTGAAATTTACTGACCTCCCTTGTTAATAGATAATTACTTTTGTGACTGGACTGACAGGCATGGAATTTTCTTGACCCAGCAGAAAATAGTCCTGCCTCTCCCAGCTCTCTCCCTTTTTGTTATACAGTTATAAATACCACCCATGTAACACCTGCCTTTGTTTAATAATTCCCAGAAGGAGTTGATTTTATCATCTGTAAAGGCCGAGCGGGACCTTCACCTAGTTGTGAAATTTTACCTAGAGTTTCAATTCTTTAATTTACAGAGTTTCCTAGGTTATTTTCTCTGAACCTTTGTTTTCATAGATTTTGAGTTGTTGGAGGCCACACATTTTAAAATTTCTTCACTCCTAGTGACAGGAAGAGAATCTGGAGAGCCATAAACCCAAGCTTTTGCTTCTACTTTTGTCAGAAAGCATGATAATAACCACAGCAATAAAATAGCTGACGAAGAGAGCACGTGCTTAACTGCGTGCCAGCCACCACCCTGCACTCACATTGTGGAATTCTCACAATATCGCGTAATAACTGTTATCGTCATCATTTTACACGTGATGGAATGGTCCTAAAGCAGTTAAGCAACTTGAACATGTATGTGGTGGAGGTGAGATTTAGACTTCCCAGATGTACCAGAGGCCCTCCAGCAAAAGTTTAGACCAGAATATATCAGCTGGAAGTTGGGCGACAGAATACTGGTGATTTTTCTCTTCTTTTTTCACATTACAAAAAAAAAAAAAGAAAGAAAATCCTTCTTCGTATGTACACTGCATAACGTGTTCATGCACACAGTTCTTTCTCCATGCCATGGCGATGAGCACGGATTCCTGGAGAAGATGATTGTATTGAGATACTTTGCTCCACTCCCAAATCCTGGCCATCTGTCAAGGAGCACGTCTCAGACTGTGGCTGGGAGTGGGCTCCCCAGGGCATGGTGGCCTCTCCTTGAGCGCAGGAGAAAGGCTGCGTGTGCCCCCCCCACCCCGCACCGTCATCTGCAGGTGGTATCTTGGGGGTTGCCTGCGAGCTTTAGCTACAGCAGCGTTCCTGCCCCCGTCCCTGGGGTGGCCGTGCCTCTGGCCCTGTGGCAGCTGCCAGAAACAAAGGGCTTCCTGTTTAAGCCTGGCATTGCCGCATGTAAAAGGCTATCTTTGGCAGGTTTAAAAATTTTTTATTTTCTACTTTCAGTTGTTTGACTCTGCCTGATGTAACCTCTGTCTTCTGTGTTGTATTAGCAGTCTCTTCGTAAGACTTTAGACTGAAAAGAATCTTAAACATTATCTGCTTCTACCTCCTAGCTCCTCATTTTATAGATAAGGGAGTGACTCACCGACTTGAAACGCATTATTCAAAGCTGTGGGGCTAGTGGCCAGGACTAGAGGCCAATCCCATGACTTTCGTGATTTTTTTCCCTGTTATAAAATGACTCGTGCCTTCCGATGTCTGGTTTCCAATCTTTTATTTGCTCATCCTGATCCTGGCTCGCCTCCTGTCTTCTTGATCCCTTGGCTCTGGATCGGGCACTGATTGAGGGAACAGTTGTTTGTGGGTATTAATCCCAGTTTTCAAATTACTGTGTGACCCCTGGTAAAGTCACTCTATGCCCTGACATCATTATCAGCAGATTAATTAAGTAGGACCCGATTATCAAAGAGGTTCTGGAGGAAATGTAAACCACGTGAATTGGTGGCCTGTTTTATTATTGTTTAATGAAAGAGACATTTAGAAAATTTAATGAAAACAAAGTATATGGAAAAAAAATCAGTTGATAAAGGTTTCATGTTAAGTAATCTGAGCAAGGGCTCCTGAGAAAATTAAAGAGACTTTAGGCCAGATTGTTATATAATGTAGTTCATTGGGGAAGGTATTATTTTCCTTTTTTGTTCTTACACAGAATTACCTATTGGATCAAATTCTGCTCCATAGGTGGTAATGTAGATTAATTTGTAGGTTTTATTTGAAATTGGA
Source organism: Smutsia gigantea (assembly GCA_032199065.1). Lineage (NCBI taxonomy): Eukaryota > Metazoa > Chordata > Mammalia > Pholidota > Manidae > Smutsia > Smutsia gigantea. The sequence continues at coordinate 809,022 of JAVSCE010021427.1, read as the reverse complement.
AAAGGATTTTCTTATTTTAACAGATCTGATTAGTAAAGAGGAATATAGAATTTTCAATGCTGTGATGTTTTTGTGTAATAAAAAAAATTAAGACTCTTGGGTTAAATCTGACCTTTCAGTCTATTAACCTTTTTGAAACTGGTTTCCCTCCTCATCAAATGGGGAAACTTTACTTAGCTAACAGGTGAGAGTTAAGAGGATTAATTAACATAGCATTTGGCACATAGTAGGTTCTTAATCTGAGTGAGCTTCCTTCCTTCCTAATAGTTTAACACTTTCCATTATGTTTAGATATCTGATATCCACGTTACTGGAGAGTCAGAGGATATGTCTGCAAAAGAGAGATTGCTCCTGTGGACACAGCAGGCGACAGAGGGTTATGCTGGAATACAGTGCGAAAATTTCACTACCTGCTGGAGAGATGGAAAACTATTTAATGCCATCATTCATAAATACAGGTATGAAATTTGTGGGGGTTTTTTTCTTAGACAAATATGAGAAGTGTTTCTTTCACTGCCAAATTTTAAAACAGCCTTTTATTATTATAGAAGCTGTACTTGTGCGTGACAGAAAATTAGAAAATATAGACAAGTAAAAATAAACACATCACATTCCTACCCTCCAGAGACCATCACTGTAAGCTTGGTGCATACATGCAAATACACATCATTATAATGTGTGTTCAGATTTTGCCAGTGACTTGGCAGATAGTGTGCTGTGATATGCAGAGCCTGTACAGGTAGATGACCAAGAGAGTGTACATAGAGAACTGGCAAGTAGTCAGGTAAGACTGTAGTTCAGACTTAGAGCTCACAAGTTTCTAAATCATAGTCTCCTGATGGGTTTAACAATGGCCAGTTTGGGGGTGAATTTCCTGGTGAAAATAATATTAACAACTAAATCCAACTTAACACTTCCATAGCACATACCAAGTGCCAGGCACTATCCTGAGCAGTTTCTACATAGTAATTCATTTAATCCTCACCACATCCCTAAGGGTCTATTGTCATATATTGTCATCCCCAGTTGACAGGCAGAAACTGGGACCCAGGGTAAATACTTGCTCACAGTCTCACAAACAGCAAGTGGCAGATTTGGGGTTCTAACCCAGGCTCTCTGGCTCTTGGGTCTATGCCCTTAGTGCCTTTGACACTAAATTCCCAGAAAATATTTATTGAAAATGGTATCTTTCTTGACCTCTGTTATTTTTCTTAGTTTTGCAAAGATTATATCATGTTGTTGAAGAGCTGAATATCTTCTGAGTAAGCTCATTAAACTGACAAACTTATTTGATTACAATAAAAATAATAATTATACAGAATAGTTAACATCTTGATAACTTTCTACTTGTGAGGCATTCTGTTAAGTGCTCTCCATGTGTCACCTCATTCAGCTATCCCAGCTGTCCCTTAATACAGGAACCCACTATTCCACCTTCAGAGATGAGGGTTTTCAGGTTTGCCAAGGTCACACTGCTAATGAATTACAGAGCTGAGATTCTCACCCTGGTCTGTTTGACTCGAAATCTCATTCTCCCCCTCCCTGTCTCCTTTCCCTTTCTTCCTTTTTTTCCCCTTCCTATTTCTCTCTCGTTCTTCTCCCTCCCTGTTTTTTATTTTGGAAATGTCAACATCTATAAAACTGTGATGAATGTGCACACTCAGGAGTCCCCTTTAAGCACTGTAAGAGCCTGCTCTTTCCATGTGTTTCAGTAAAGGTAGGTCTAGTTGCTGAATTAAAAAGAAAAACCAGGATCAGCTTGCCTACACTTGTCCAGAAGAAAGTAACAGATCTTCTTGAGTAACACAGTGCCAAGAGGGCTTAGTGGTTACATTGTGATTATCACACTGCACTTCGCATGTGACTTAAAACATGAGGTCATCAGAAGGCTTTGTAGCTGAACACAGTCCGTACCTGGGATAATAAGATCTTTTTGGTCTTTGAATAAAAAAATTTGGATTGTTATATCTAAAGCATTTATGTCATGATGCGTCTTTGAGGGAGCACTCTGCTCTCTGAAGTTATTGGGAGGCCAGCTATTCTAAAATAATTGACTTTTAAAAGCAATGATCTCCTGGCCTTGTCTCTTCGTACTTATTGTAAGGCTTATAAATACAAACTGGTATATACATGGTATGCGTTTTTCTCCTAAGTACTTAAATAAGTCATCGTAAATGTCAAAAAATTCTAAAGTTTCCTAAGGAAGTTTAATGTTATAGATAGAACTTACATTGCTTTAGAAGAGAATTTGGACCTTGTGAATCTTATTTGTTTGAACTTTTATTTTGGCAGAGTAGTCATTTTAGAAAATTGTTTGGCTTTAACTTTGAACTTCAATTTCCTTGTTTGCTTTGTTTTCCTTTGTTAGAATTCATGGTAAAAATACTGAGTATCAGGTTTGAGTACTTAGAAGATTTCTTTGCTGCTGACGTTAAGTTATCCTATGTCTCATAAAATGTTACTGTGGTTTCTTCTACTAGAAGAAAGCTTTTATTTATAGAATTGTCTTTTTAGTTAGTCCTTGAGCCTTTCTTTTTTACTTAAAAAACAGTTGAGTACTTTTCTTCTAGCATGTGTCAGAATTAAAATAGATGGGGTTAAACAGCACATGGTTTTCCCTGGTGAATGCTTTGATTTACTGTAAAGACAAAACAAGTTATATAAACAATTGAAAAATCACAAGAAGCAGATTTTTGGATATTGGACAGTAATAATCATATTTAGAAAGTAGAGTCTTTATTTAACGGTTCTTACTTGATAATCCTATAAATTTTGAGATGTATTTGGATTTGCTCCCACTTGTACCCACTTCATTGGGTTTTTCAGACATTTTTTACATAACAAGTTTTATTACTTATGTGAATTTTATTTGACTTCTGTAATAAAAATTATCTGAGGTGCACATGGCTTTAGTTTCTACTTAAACACCAAGACTAACCATATGGACTGTTTGGAAGTATTCCATATGGAAGGACCTCAAGAGAGCATGAGGGCTGAGAAGGAAAGAGCCTTGAGATGAATGGTCAGATGGAGAGATGTGGTGCCCTTACACAGGAAGTTTGCAAGTGCTGGATAAGATATGAAAGATTTCTCTGGAGATCAGAAGGAAAGTAGATAATATCTGTCAATTAAAGGTAAACCAGTATAATTTGTAATAGGTGCTTTAGTAAGATTGTTGTGTACATATAAGGATTTAGAAGTATTGATCTGAAATGGATGCAGTGTAATAGCATCCCTGAGATTTTGTATTAATGTAAAATACTGTCAGAAGTTATTAATCAAGTCCATTAACTTGGACTGTCTAGCATATCTATTTTTGTTAAAATATCATTGCCATTCATACAGTCTTATGATTGTTTCACATAAACAACACTGGTTTCAACATTCACCCATATTGTCAAGTCCATACCCCGTCTTATTGTGGTGTCTAGGATATTTTATTAGTGTTCCCTCAGAGACTATGACTTGTGAAAGTAAGTAGAATGTTTGTTGTCCCCAGCAAGCAGTACTTAACAATTCAGTTATCTTGAAATGTTCCGTGGCAAACTTAATTTTTAATACTTTCTGTTTCTTGAGAGTAAGTGAAATACAAATGAAGAAAAATTTATATAAGACTAATTTATAGATGCTATGAAGTAAATTTGGTCCATGAGGTTGAAAAGGAAGTAACTGTCACATAGTAGGTACCCAAGAAATATGTGCAGACTGTTGACCATCTTATCAGTTTCTGTCCTAGGTGTTCGGTAGGCCTACATATGGTAGCCCTTAAAATAATTGCAATCCTGTGACATAGATGATACTATTTCCATTTTTATCCATTTAATGCATTATAAAATTATTAAATTATTTAAGAAACTAGGCGTCAAAGGAAACTAATATACTTGACCAATATGCTTTTAAATAATGGAAGCTACTGCTATGCGTTCTCAAGGCCTCGTAGGCGTCTGTGTAACTACTCGTGTGCTCTCCTGTAGGCAGACTAGACACCCAAAATTGGAGCTGTTGGCCGGAACAGTGGCGATAGTGCAGCCTTGAAGGCTAAGGCTGTTCAGCAAGGATAGATGAAAATTCTTGATGAGTTTAAGAAATGACTAACTGACTGGTACACATATTACTGCCAACTAAGATCTTTTTACCTTGTAAGGAATCAAGGGACCACATTAATGGCTTAATTTAGAATTAGCCATCTATGAAAATAGCATCAGCAAAAACTCTAATATAGTGAAGAAAGGTGGAGGTAATTGGGAGAACATGAAAACACTTGCATTAAGTAAGAACAAAGTCACAAATGAACTGTTCCATAGTTTTCGTATGTCACAGTACCCTAAAGAGGATGAAGAGCCTAGAATATGCAGTGAGTAATAAGAATGATAAAGCAATATGATTTAGTGGAAGAGATTACAAGAGTAAGCTTTATAGGATCTGTTTAAATAGGTCAGTGATAAATACACCATGTTTTTGTATTCTGTCGTAGAATATTCTAATTCCTTCTAGAATTATCTATGTGTTATGTTCAGTTTTCAGTGGAAATGGTTCAAATAATAAAAATGCCATATATCCTTACTTTCTCTGCTTGTTGTACAATTTAAATTTTCTTTAAAGCCTATTAGAATCTTTTCACTGAAAACCACAACTGGTAAGAGATTTTCGGTAAATAAGCCTCACTCTTGCCCCTAAGCTTAATTTTCATTCATTAGAATAACAGGAAGACTGGATTTGATGGATTTAGATCAAAAGGATGTCACAAAAGCTTTTGATCAGTAAGTAGCTTAAAAGAAAAAGAGAAGTAGGATTAGCCGAGAACCAATAGTGAAGGGATTCTAGGAATATCCCCTAAACTCTAGTAGATTAATAAATCACTGAAAGTTAAGATAGATATAGAAGATTAAAATTCCTGTTGGTAGCTCAAATTCTTCAGAGGTTGAACTGATAGTTCTGTGCTCTATTTAAGGCTCATAATAAAACTGATTTTTTTTTCTTTCTGAGAGAAATAAAGCTATGAATTCCAGCTTGAAGTTCAACCCCTGACTTGTCTTATTTTATCAGTCTTTCCAAGTATGTATCTGCCCTAGAACATTGATGTGCCAAGTTCCAAAACAGCGCCCAGCATCGCTCAGTGCACAAACATGTCTGCTGAGCAGGCATGAACATGAATGTGTTCCCACAGGCCAGGAAGAACACTGCAAAATGTGCAGTAGGGCCAGGAGAACCTAAGATGGTGATCTGAGAAGATACTAAGTATGTCAAGATTGAAATGCTAAGAGGTGTGTGTTTTAAAGAGAGATTATTTCAGTTTGATAGTTTCTGCTTGTCCTGTTCTTGTTTTTAATTTTTCCCATTCATTTGTGTAAATCTCCTCTAAGGCCCCTGGTATTCTTTTCACGAACATGTTTTAAGTATATTACTCAAGTAAGATACCACGTTTTTGACATTGGTTGTATTCAGGAGTATGCCATTTAAATATTTTCTAATTAGGCAGCCAGGAATTTTGCATTTCTCTGAAGTGTGGTGTTGGGTAGCAATTAATTTTCTTCATTGTTTTGCATTTTGAATTCGAATTTAATGGGACCATCATATTTCATTACATTAATTGTTTAAAGATGCTGTAATTGGGAGGTTAGGCTGTAAGGCTGTGGTCAGTCATCTTGGTTAATAGTCTGACCTGGGGGCCCGTGATTCAGCCGCATGCTTGCCTTTAGTCACACCGTACAAGCTAAACTGGATCAGACTGGTTTAATACTGGGAGGAGGCCCTTTAGGGTTTGAAATGTTCCCATAGGAAGTTGGATTCATGTTGGTTAGGTGATTCTTTTTCCTCAGAACCTGTTCTGCCCTTAGGCTGCAGAATGCAGAAGCATGAGGGTGTGTGTGCGTGTGCGCGTGCACACAGGCTTGGGCTCTGGTTTGTGGGGCTGCAGGGGAGGCATAGACGCAGAGCCCTAAAAGTTATTAATTTTTTAAAAAGTCGCTAGTATTTCAGTTTGTGAGGCAAAAAGTCAAATTGCTCATTTACTTTACCAGATAAACTCAGAACAGTTGAGCTCTGAGATCACAAATGGATGACTTCTAACTAGTACCACATTTTGAACTCATTATTTTTAAATCTTTATTTTAAAATCACATGCACTGCTTGTAATGCCTGTGCATCCAAGTCAGGTGTATGAGTTAGTGTCAACATCCCATGACTGTTTTTAGTGTATCTGTATATTTTTACATGTAGTTTTGGGGATATGATTTGGCATATAAGTATTTAGAGGAAAGGTTTGCTTTTATTACCTTCTTTCTATGTTCCTGGCCTTCTTGCCCAAACTAATTTACAGAAGTCTCTGTAATACTAATACTTTCATTATTGTATGTGATAGATACTTACATATAGATATGAAGTAAGGCTTCGCCCAAATTCTCCTACTTCCATTTTTGAGTCAGAAAACTGAAAAGGTGACACAACAAAAACAGGAAGATGGATTACCTGGCTGTCCTCACCACAAAAGACTGGTAAATTTTGTGGCAATTTCTATAGTAGGCACTCCTTGCTATGGCCCGACTTTTTTGTAGCTGTGATTAAAACAAAAACAAAAACAAAAACGTAAAGACATTCAAATAGAATAAAAGGGTCTGATTGAAATAATGATTTCTTTCTCCAGATTCCCAGTCCCTTTCCCCAAAAGCAACTGTTCAGTTTCTTTCATATTCTTCCAGAAATTTTCTGTGCATATACCAAAACGTGTTTTTCTTCTTTTGAGGAAGGGTCAGCCTTATTGAGGTAGAAGTTACATAAGCACCTAATTATGAACATGTATATAATCTTTTCTAAAAAACAAATGAGAGAATAGCCTATATGTTATTTCACATTTATTTTTTTCTCTATTTTGGATGTCTTTTCATATCAGCAAAGAGGTTTACCTTATTTCTTTAAATGTTGCATAGTATTCTATTGTATGGATGTGACGTAAATTATTAATAGCACCTTATCGATGGACTTTATGTTGTGCAGATGGGGGAATGTGTCTGTAGGATAAGATCTTAGAGGTAGAATTTGTGGGTCAAAGGGTAGTACATGTAAAATTGTAAGACGTGTATCTGAATTGTCTGCCAATACAATTGTATTGATATTCACCCCTTCTGCATTCTACTGTATTTCCCCCACCATGAATCCTTTGAGAAAGAAATATTTCCTTACTTTAGTTGTTAATTACATTCTAACAGACCTAAACTCCATCTGCTCTTTTCTATTCTTTTCTTAAACTTGGGCTTTTACTCATGAAACTATTTTTCTTCAGCTTTTAAAGGATGTGGTAAAGCTAAAATTGCTGCCCGGTGTTTCCCTCTGTTTGGTGTGCAAAGCTATTAGTCTAAACATGTATGTATTAAGAGTCTAGGGGAAAAATAACCAAATAAGTTGGCAAATTTCAGAGTGATATGGTCATTTAAGAAGTTAGAATACCAGCGTTGCCGGGAGGCGGGGGGAGGGTGTCTTGAGATAACAAATGAGGGAGGGCCTAGCCCAATGCCAGAGGTTTAGGAAGTTTCCTTCCCTCCCTACGTGCTGCCGCTGATCCACTAATAACAGGACCGTGACTGCAAAGCTCCAGAGAAGATGGGCTTTCTTGAAAGCCTGCCTTTCTTTTGAGTCCTGACTGATGTAGTCTCTCATGTTTCCCATCAGCATTCTCTTCCCTTTTCTTACAGTAAGATTTCTCTTAACATTGTAGGAGCAGCTGGCATATGTCCCCTCCATTTATTTTTCTTCAATAGGTCCATATGTTTTGTTGCAACACTTCTTTTATTTTGACTTGCTTATGGAGTCATATTATTATATTATTCTGTGATATGAAGTTGTTTGATATTTTCTCCCAGAGTAAAAAATAAGTTGATTCATCCCCTTTTTTGGGCGGTCAGGAGTGGTGTTTATCTCCTAGGGACTAAGATTTACTTATAGTTTACTCTCATAAGTTACTTCTCCATCAAGATTAATATTATTCTCTGTATTATTAAAATCTATGAGGTTGTTTGGGGCCAATTGTTCTTTGTGAAATGAGAGTCATAATTCATTAGGTATCTTTTAATTCCCGACGTTGTTAGATTCTAACTTGAAGCACTAACAAAGCTTGCTGTAAACGGCAGTGTTCCTCATTCCTTGCTTTCTGCCTTATTGGTAGAGTCCTTTTTGTAGAAAAAAAGTAGGAAGAATTTTTGAAAAATCAGCATCTAGTTTTAAGAAACGGGGAAATTACCTTCATAGCTTGTTGCTACCTTGGAGTTCTTGCTCCGTTTGTTTCTCCAATATGTGCCCAAATCCGAGCAGAGAGGAGTATCTGCTCCCACTAGGGCAGCTGTGGGCGGGTCTCCTCCAGGTCCCTAGGCATTTGCTCATGGAGAGGGGAGGACACATCACAGGTCTTTTTTTTTCCCCACAAGGGGTGGGGGCCAAAACGAGATGCTTTGTGCACCAATAAGAATGGTAAGAATATGCTAAGCCCGAACATGATTTAACCCAGTCATCTTTAGGAATTTGTTATGGTAACTGCTGCTATCAAAAGATAAGGGAGGCATAGTTAGTGGTATTCCTATTGTATGATCTGTGGAGGCGCGGAGGTCAATTGACACACGTGGTTTCATGCATCTGTGTGAGTTGGTAAGTTGTGTTCTGGAGTATAGATAGGGATTGTTCTACGACTGACCTGTTGGTAAGTGGAGTGTTTTTTTTTTAGTATTTCCACAGAATCCCCTTCAGTTCCTTGTATGCTGCTGAGTACATACTAGTTTTCCAACAAAGCCAGACTCCGTACGAGCCAGCTCTCTGCTTTGTGTGTGCATGTACCCAAGCCGTGAAGTACATCAGAGAAAGTCATGCTTCAGGGTAGACTGTGGTTTCACTGTGTAACTTCATGACTACTGGCCTCACATAGTTCTGACCAGCAGTCGTTGTCCATCAGGTTGACTTACCCCTGCTCTCCCTCACACCCCCTTTTCTCCCTTCAATGGTAATTGATGATCCCGACTCCTGCTCTCAGAGAATACTGAATGAAGCCATCGAGTGGAAAGTCTTTCTTTTTGCTACCGAAGATACGAACCTACCTTTGTTTGCATACCGCCAGCCATCTCTGCTCCCGCTTAATAGAGGAAACCTCTCTCTGCCTACCCGAGGCCTGTACCCCCTCTCCAGGGCCCTGGATCCCGTCTCAACCATTGTCTGGGAAACCTTACTTTCCCATTATATCGAACTTTACTCTCTCAATAGATCCTTCTTATTGGATTTAAGCATGCTGAGACTTCTTTGTTAATAAAACAACGAACAACTAAAAAAAAATCTCTCCCTTAACCTCATGCTTTTTTCCCATCCACTGCCTGATACCATTCCTTCCCTTAAGGGCCACGCTTCTCAGAAGAGCCGTCTCTGCCCTCCATTTTCATTTCTTCACTCCATACGTACTCCATACTTATTGCCTCTTGTAATCTGGTTTCTGGCCCCATAATCCACCAGGACTCTTCTAGGATCACGAGTGACTTCTATGTGGCCAAAACCAGTGGAGCTTTTTCCGTCGTCATCCATCTATCTTCTCAGTGGTTGGCCCTACTTACCAATCATTCTTTTCTTTTTGAAACACTACTTTTTCTGTTTAGCCTCTATGACACTGCCCTGCCCTGGTGTTTCTCCTGTTTCCTGGGCTGTTCCTGCTCAGTTCCCTTTGCAGACTCAGCCCCTTTCACAAGGCCAGTGCATGTTGGAGTTTTCCAGGGTTGCCTGTTTGACTTTCTCTTTTCTCTATGACTCACATCCACACCGACACCCCTAGTTACTATAACCACTGTTACAAATTTCTGTGGATTTGACCCTCTAAATACATCCCACCCTGTCTTCTTCTCCCCACTGCTGCCACATTATTTTGCAAGTTGCCATGGTCTCTAGCCTCGATTCTGTGGGAATACTTTCACCGTGAAATTTCTTCTCCATCTTGCCTCAGAACTGATCATTGAATCTCTTATCATCCTCCTTAATACATTTCATGGTTTTCCATGGTTCTTGAGAAAACATTCCAGGTCCTTTAAGAAGGTCATGAGATTCTGCATCATCTTGTCGTCTGCTAGCCACCCAGCCCGTCTCTCACCACGTTCCCCCTTGCTGCCAGTTCCTTGCCCATGTGCTGGTCTCCTCGTACTCGTGCTTCCTCTGAGCACAGAGCACGTGAGTACTTTTCCCTCTACTTGGGTGCTCTCTCACCAGCTGTTCTACTGGCTTACTGCCGAGCTCCCTTGGAGCTCTGAGCTTTCCATATACACAGTGCCTGTATTCTTAGCATTTCACTGCCGGGAACACGGTAGATGCTTTTTAAATATTGAGTCAATGAATGAACGAACTTTAGCTAGTTTGTTGACTGGGAAGAACGATTTATCGTTAGCTTCCCAAAGCACCAAGTTATGCCTTCTCTGATTACATTTTCATTACACTGTTTATATGCCAAGAGATACTTCTTAATAACCTGTGTACATTGCTCTTTATACTTAATTTCATAAATACTTTCACATGAGTCCTCACTTGAAACCTTGGGCTAGTCGATTGGGGTTTTCAGACCTTGTGGCAGTAGCAGTCCAAAATGCCCTGTCTCCACCCCCACACACATTTCCAGATGCTCCTGAGGGATAACTGGAATTCTAGATAGTTCTTGTAATTCCTCATTTTCTTTTTTTGTTAACGGGAAGCAAGACACAGGTTTCTGGATGTGTGTTCAAAGCCATAGAGAGGAAGTTAGGACTAAATCGCAGGACACCTGAATCACAGACTGTTACTCTTTTCCACCTCAGTATAATGTTTCTTCTCAAATATGCAAAAATTGTCTTTTAAATATTTTCCAGAATTTAAAACACTGTGGTAAAATAACATAAAATCTACCATCTTCACCATTTTAAGTGTATTATGCAGTGGTATTAAACACACTCACAACGGCGTGCAGCCACCTCCACCGTCCATCTCCAGAGCTTTCCATCATGCGAAACTGAAACTCTGTACTGCTAAAAGTGTAATTCCCCCACTCTCCAGTCTCGGTACCACTCTACTTTCTTTCATTTTTTTTTTTATTGAGAAAAAATTGTTGCTCAGCGTCTTCTCAGATGATCAGTTTCCTTAAATCACAATGTTTATTTAAGTGGGTTTTGATTTTGATTAAAAAGAAATCTGTTACCAAATGCTGTCTTTTCCAGACTTCATCATTTTACAGTGTATTCCAGAGTTAGCCAAATCCCACCCCATTCCCAAGCATGTTCCTTTCCTTAGATTTAAACATAAAAATCAACACTGGAAAAAAGCGAAAAGGTATGTTGTCTCCTACCGGGGTGGGGGGGGTGGGGTGGGGGGGGTGGCATAAGGGCATATCAGCTGTTGGTGTTTGTAGATGCATTGAGTTCATCTTATTATGTAATTATCTGATAGTATTATTTTTAAATATTTTTTGTCAATAATTTTTGAAGAAAATGAAATGTTTATTAGAGACACGGGGGTTTTCTAAGATTTAGTTCCCAAACTTGTCTGATAAGAATCAGCTGGGGAAGGGGGAGACCTCCAATGACAGTTCAGAAGACCAGGCCTTTTTCTGTGTTCTGCCTGTCCGCAGTAGGCTGCTAGAACCACTCCAAGTGTGGGAAACATTGGTATAATATATATCGGTGAGAACTGTTTTAGTAAGAGTCTGAAACTGTATCTCATATCTTACATTTTTTTGACACACACATACACACACTTCCTTCTGTTTCTTTATAGGTATTACCATCATTTTGATTTCCCCAGTAGTGGGGAACAAATTCCCCTGTTTTTTATCTTGACTTTTCAGCTTTATATTGGACGTTACTATTTAATTAGCTTTCAGTTTATAATGCCAGCATAGCATAGCAAATTACAGAGGCTTTGTACTGAGCAAGACCTGGGTTCAAATCCTCACTGCCTCTTGTACTCTTGTAAGTTATGTAACCTCAGTAAGCTTTAGTTTTTTTCATCTGTAATTCAGATTGACAGCACAACCCACTGCTTAAAGGGTTCAATGAGACAGCAATGCCTTTAAAGCCCGCAGTACATTGCCTGCCACATAGTAGGTATCAATATATATTAATCTCTGTTGCTGTTCTGTTATTGTTATTATTTTGTAAGCCATCCTGATTTAAAATTTTACCAAAAGCTGAAGTTGAGGGCACATGAGAGCATAAGAAGGGGAGGATTCAGAACCTAGGAGCAATAATTTATGCTTTTTGAAACTTTATAGTTTATCCCTTGTTTCTTGTTTTTACTCCATGCCTGTTTTCCAGATTGATTCAGCTGAGAAAGGCCTTTAAGAAACCTCAAAGGGGGCATGTTTGTTTAGGTTACGGAGGAGTAATGATAATTGTGTCCTGTTTCAAAAAATCTGAATTCCTGGTTGGACACAATAGATGGTGGTTTTGTCTATAGAAATTAGTGAAAAGAAAAGAAGAGGAACAAATGTAGGATGGAAAATGTCTCCAGAAATTTGAATCAATGGTACCTTCCACTTCCCAAAGCTCATTCACTCCTTTATTATTCATTCATTCCTCAAACATTCATGTGCTGGGCATTATACTAGGTACTGGAAATGTAAACATGGATAAAACACAGGCTGTGTCTCAGGAAGCCCACAGTTTAAAGTGAGAGGCAGACAAATGCTATAACTATAATGTGGTAAATAGAGAAAGAGAGCAGAGGGCATTTCGGGAACAGAGAAAAGTATTTCCTGAAGGAGATGATGGTGGAACCATGTCTTACAAGGAAGACTTTGAGTTGATTAAGCAGTGGCGTGCATGAGGGTGAGGTATGCAGTACACATTTCCTGAGCAAAGGAAAGAGAAAAGAAAAACCCAGTGTGTTTTTGTTTTGTGTTGGGAAATGAATTGTACTCCTTTCCTGCCCTCATGACTCATAAAAGGGAAATTTCTCAAACATAAGAAGGTTCAGATTCTGGATAGCCAAAACAAGTCTGTATGCATTCAATAAATAATTATTGAGTGCTAACTGAGAACTGGCACAACCCAAGGGACTCTAAATTTAAATCATTTTTTTCATACTTAAAAAGAAATGCTGATTTGAATTTTGACTGTTGATATTTCTTATATCCGTCTCTTTCCCTGTTTTTATATTTTTGGTTCAATATTTCTTAATCTTGGGTCTGCACTAATTTTCTTTTAACTAACTTCTATCAGTGCCTCCTCAAGTATGTTCTGATAGCAATTTCTAGGTACTTCTTTCCAGCTATTTTGATTTTGTTTCATGTTCCTTATAATTGAGCATATCAGTGTTTGGCATGTTACAGTGAGGAAGCCTTAGAAAAGTCTCTTGTGCTTATCTTCAGCCATTTATAGCACTATATAAGTCACATATTGTCCCGGAATCCTATATAATTCTCATGTGATCTAATACATTAAAATGTTTGAGGACTGAAAACTTACTTTGGGGTATCTGTATAAGAGATTAAAATCTCATGCAATTTTAATGTTTTGCTAGTTTGGCTTTTAATGTGGGTGATGGTATATATGACACATATATATCCACATATATGCCTGTATATTCATAAATGCCCATACACAGATACTTGTGGATGTATATAGATGTGTGTATTTTTTTTTTTTTTGGTCTAGGGAGAATGCTCTTTTAAGATGGTATTATGTGAAAGATAAGCACTCCTTTTATCCAAATTACTTTGTATTTTGGAAATAGACATTTCATTTGATACCGTTTTGTTCTCTATTTTTGGAACAAATGAAGGGCACTAAGCATGAGTTTAAGAGGTTTGCACTTTTCATTCTGACTTTCAGCGTCATCTTACGGCTTTATCTTGGTTTTATACCTCCAATTTAAAGTTTGTGTTATCTTCTTGTGCTTTTATATTTGTTTGTAAGGTGTTTTTTTATAATCATTTATGGAAAAAAGGTGAGATATAAATATACATAAAAAAAATTGTTGCCCATGATGATTGAGTCATTCGGAAAAGATTGCATTATCATAGAATAATAACACAAGTAAGAGGTCGAATGGCACTTTATCCATAAAAAGACTAGTATATATTATTTTAGGTGGCAGAGGATTTCTTCATATGATTTTGAAAGATTTCCAGAAAATGGAGACATTAGAATAGCTAATGCTCAGTTATCTAAAGTACAACATAGGAACATGGTCCCTGCCTTCTGCTTGCTTATGGTATAGTATAGTCTTTGGTTGGTCAAACCTAAGATGGGAATGAAATTTCCTGTTAAAGTTCCACAAAAAGAAGATGTTACAGTGCAATGAAACCTTTAGAATGAAAATAACAACCTTTTGTATGTGGAAAGTAGCTAAAGTTTTTAAAGGTTAAATTATCCCAGTGAGACTCTGAGGGAAAAGGAAGGCACACAGATCCAGCATATGCTTTTTTTGGGAAGCTCCAGACACGTTAAAGACAGATTTGAAGACTGAAAATGGCCGAATGGTGAGGAGATGAGCCAAAGGAGGGATAGGATCTTGCAGACTTTCAGGCTGTTAGTTTTTCATAGTGGTTTTAGCTTTTGTGCCTTTTTCACTTTTTGCTTAATTATTTTCTTTGTCTACTGCAGTGTTTTAATGGAGGAAAACCATTTTAGTTTTTGTTTCATTTAAAGTGTTAAATATCATGATAAAGGAGACGGCTTCCCCAAACTCCATGCATTATACAATTGCTTTTGTGCTGAAATGACTATGTCATTCTGAAGGAAGTTTTATGTTTTATTCTCTTAGTCGAAAACTTGGTTCTTCAATGACTTTATTCATTCCCTCTGGGATTACTCAGTGTTTACTTTCTCTGCTAATGGCAGGGTTCGCCGAACAACATGCCCTTTCTTGTTGGTAGATCTGGCAAACCCAGAAAGGCTGCTTTTTAGGTCTTTACAAATGTGTGAAGTTTATGAAAGCAAAACGATTTCTTAAACTTTAGATATTTGTTTTTGTCTAGACTGTTATACCCACCTGTTTGGTAATCTTGAAGTTGGCAGATTCTTCAAAATGCTTCTGTGTATAAAAAAAAAATGTTATTTTTAGAGGTATGTCATTGACCTCTGTTGTAATAGTCGGTAGATTTATTGTTCCTATAATAAATGTAGGATCACTTTCAAGTGGCCTGTGGCATTTGAAAAACATTACTGAATTTCCTAGTGATTTCCTGGGAAATAAGTAGGTGGGTAATGATAGTTAGCTTTTAAGGTTATGAACACTTCAAAGTGCTATAAATCTATAAGAAGATTTCTTTGGAGGCCTGCTTTCTCATCAGATAAAAATAAGAGCACAGATTACTGCTTGCCTTCTTAAGGTTAATGATATATTTTCAGAGTTTCTCATGTAAACAGCTTCCCAAGTGGTTTTCAAAATAATTTGCATTTCATTCCTGCCACGCTACTTTTGAGCCCTCGCACTGTTTCTGCAGTTCTCCACGTGGTTATTTTGAGCACACCAGTGTGCCTGTGGAGGTTGTGGAAGAAGAGAGCCTTTCCTTAGAAGCTGGTAAACAGGTTCTTTTACTCATTGATTTTTGAGGATGGGCACTACTCTTTTTCAAGGCCTTAATGTGTCTGCATTCTTTTAAAGCTATCTTTTTTGAGGTGAAAGTTTCCTGAGTGGCTTCTGGCCCTGAGTTAAGTTTCCAACTGCCATATTTTGTCACTTTCTGTATAAGGAATATTTAGGGAGTCTTTTCTTGCCCTATAGATTAGAGCTAGCTTCCAAGTATGCCTTTGGTTTAGATTATCATGAAAGTGTCAAATTAGAAAGAGGTGAAGTCTGGTGTATATGAGAGAGAGAGAGAGAGAATGTGTGCATATGCCGATGTATGCACATGGATGCTTGTGAATATACAACTTAGTGCCGATTTTACTCTTTCATTTATGATTTTAATTACTAATTAACCTATTCACCAATTTATCTGTAAATATTCAGTGTCTACTATGTATATGTCACTCTATCTCAGCAGAAGGATAAAATCCGTAAGTTTATTAATACATGGTTCTTCCTGTCTTGGAGTTGACCAGTTGTGAGAAACAAGGTGTGCTTGCACTTAAACCATGAATTACCAGGGCAGGGAAGTATCTGATCATTCTAAATGCCAAATTGACCAGCAAAGGCCCAGAAGTGTAAGGAATTCAGGGAACAGAGGAAAATGAGGGCAGGGAAGGTTAGTGGGGGCTCCCAGATGAGGTGGGGCTTGATTTCTGCTTTCACGGGTGGGGAGTGAGAAGATAGCAGTGCCAGGAAAGTGCTGGATGGGGGATGCCAGTGGAATGGAACTGAACTAATCAAGCTTTTTGTGCTTGGCAAGAACCATTTTGAAGATGCTAGTTGGATTGAAAGGATGCTGTCAGAATAATGGAGCTTATATAGGTTGAATGGGATAAATATCATATATATTCCAATTAGGAGGAATTTGTGGACTTTGTTGAAAGTTCTGTAAGTTCAAACTTTTATATTTTCCTTGCTACACATGCCTTTGACAAACACAAGTTTCTGAGAACAGTGAGGAGTGCTAAATGTTTGATGAAAATCTCTATCTTTCAACACAGGCTTAGTATTAATATTTACAAAAGTTGTTATGTAAATTGATACACATGTAAGTGTAAGGTTGAATTGGTACATGAGAAAACTTAATTAATCCAGTGAATTTTTTCCTAGGCCGGACCTGATTGACATGAATACTGTTGCTGTTCAAAGCAACCTTGCAAATTTAGAGCACGCTTTTTATGTAGCAGAAAAAATTGGTGTTATAAGACTTTTGGATCCTGAAGGTGAGTTGCTGCCTTGACCACACATAGACTGGCATGCAAGTCTGATCAAAAGTAATCTGCCAGCATTTTAAAATAATTTATGTTGCTGCTTTAGATGTTGATGTCTCCTCACCTGATGAAAAGTCAGTAATAACTTATGTGTCATCTCTCTATGATGCGTTTCCCAAAGTCCCTGAAGGCGGTGAAGGCATTGGTGCGAATGTGAGTACTGATTTTTTCATACTAGCAGGTGCTGATTTGGTACTGATCCGTTGACTGAATTCTTTAATGGTGCTTTTTACAATTTTGAAATACAGATATTTTTGAAAGAATTGGAGCTGATATTCTATTTAATAAACCTATGCCTTATGCCATTTCCATCTTCGCGACACCTTCCCAGCATCACAATCAAGTATAGCTGTGTCACGATAAAGGAGGCCGTTCAGGATCACACGTCATTTACGGATAAAAGCCATAAACCCCTGAATTTTGGAGATTTTCATTTTTAATCAGCTGCTGTTTCAAAACCTCTATTTGATGTCCTTCTATCTGTAAGGAATATCTCCCTTTAGAAACCACTTTGAAGTTTATTAATTTACCTAATCCCACGGGATAATTTGGTCAGATATTGTTTTTCTGACTTAAAGGTGATATTTGGCGGAGGGTTATTTGATTTTTCCAAATTAACAGAGCTAACTTCGTAAGCAGGGCAAGGTGTCCAATACAAAGCCTTGGACTCTAAGTCCGCTGCTTTTAAAGGTGTGTGTGATCCAGTTCCATCATGCGTTTTGTAGTGGTCATGCTAACACGTGCTCATGCATTTCTGGGGGAGAACAGTAAACCCTGGATGTGTTATGCTTTTGGGGCTGATCCCCTCTCCCCCTGGGCATCTCCCCTTCTCCTTACAGATGCCTTTGTTTTCTGCTTGGAAGATTTAGGAGCTCATCTTGGTGAGCTCTCCTCCGGTCTGTTCACCTCTGTGTACTGCTGTTTCTAAACTTGTTTTCATTCTCTTCCTCTTGTTCTTTCTCTCAAAGGCTTATCCCCTTCAGATTTCTTGAGAAACTTGCTCCCCTGTTCTTCTCTGCTCTAATGTTTGCCAGTGACTCAGTGTTGAGCGTCGCTTCAGAATATTTCCTGTGGCCATTCCATGCTTTGTCTTCCCACTACCTCCACCCTATTCCCGACTCTGACCCTTTCCCACTAAACCTGGAATGATAGCTTTCCTATAGCTTTCCATCTCCATTGTTTTTCTCTTCCCATCAGCTCTGCACACTGTCACCAAATCAGTCTTCCTAAAACCTCATGTCTACCTTGAAAACTTTCAGTGGCTACATATGGCTTGAAAGGCTAAATCCAATGTAGATGTTCTGACCTTCAAAATTCTGCATATATTAATTCTGCTTGCTTGCATTTTTTTTAGTTCTAATGTCTCACTGTAGACTGTTTGCTGGTAGCCAGGGCATTTCTATTTCAGAGTGCTGACCCACTTGGGACTCCTCTGTCTTTTATTTACACCCACCTATGTCTCCCAAGAAGCTTTAAGTGAGTGTTTGGAGGCACATTTATGCTTAACCAATTCGTATTTCAACCCCAGCATACACTACCTATTTCATTTATTTCAACACTTAATACTGCTTTTCATTTTGCTTAACTGTTTATATTATGACTCTTCACCTCCCCATCTAGACAATAACTCTTTGATAAAAGGTATTATGTCTTAAAGTGTTATATTTTTATTTCAACAATTAGCACAGTGCTTTGAACATAGTAAGCCCTCATCAAATACTTCATTGAAAATAGAAGTTGACAACCTTCCAGTTTCCTCTATTTTTTTGAGTTTGCTTAATGAATACTTGAATAACCCCACCATATACATATCCTATAGTTTTTATTCCTAGCTTCCTGTACATTGTATAGCTCTTTGAGTTTCAGATGCATAGTAGACTCACATCTGGAAAGACTGGCAGAAATGGCTGTTAACTTGGCTCATGCAAGCTATTATTCTCCTTTTTGGTTGCCTGGAAAACACCCCAAATTGGCTGCAGTGTTTTGATTCCATTGCATTTAGATGCAGCCTTAGACGTCTTTTCAATACAGTGCTCCAGGCAGCCTCTGTCTCTGGGTCAGAATTGGCACTCATTAGGCTCATTTTACTAGTTAAATGTTGATAGCATGTTTTTAAAGCTGTGTATGTGGAAAGGATTGGGACTGGGCAGAAAGTAAGAAAACATTGAGCTGGTTCTCTCTGTCAGGGTTAATGACGTGTAAATTCACAGAATGACCTCTGGGTAAATTGTGTTAGATATGACTATTTTCTGCACACATGGACCTTTCTGTCATTTTATTGTTCCAGGACGTTGAAGTCAAATGGATTGAATACCAGAATATGGTGAACTACCTCATCCAGTGGATTAGACACCATGTGATCACAATGTCTGAGAGAACATTTCCTAATAGTCCTGTAGAACTAAAGGTCTGTGTCACTGTAGAAGTTAACTAGATTAAGTTGATGAGTAAACTTTTAAATAATGCTCTGATAGTCCCATAATTTCAGAGGTTCAAGAAAAATTGTCCTTGGCAAGTCACTAATAAGAAGGTACATTTTTTAAATTTATTCATCTCCTATTATACAGAGAAAATGGAGGCAAACATTAATAATTAGAACATACTGGCAACAGTATCTTAAAGAAATTTATAGTTTCTTAGCTTGACATTGTTGACAGTTTTCAGGTAAAATCTGAGAGAGTGTGGAACTGACATTGCCCATAGGTGTTGGTGCCTGGGAAATCCTTGCAGCCCACCAGGTGGCTGGTAGTAGGAGGCTGCTCTGGGAAGCTTGCATAAGTGTGACAGTGTGTGGAAGTGTGCCCGGTGGTTGAATTATCCTGTTAAAAACTGCTCAAGAGGCTTCTTGTGTATAACCAGTGGTGCATGCTCCATTTTACTATCAACTCAAAATACACACCTGACTTTCAGTATAAGTGAATTCATGGTTTTGTAAGACATTTGCTACTACCTAAAAACACATGCAACTCTTTGAGGCAAAGACATTATTAAAAAGACACTCTAGATATATAAACTTACTGAAGAATGAGAAATTTAATTAAAAAACAATAAGAAAATAAGTTGTCTTACATTTTTGTATATTTGGATTTGTCATAGCAAAGTAGTCTGCTTTATTTCAAGAAACTGAAAATGTGAATATTAACAACAAAGTCTAACTCTTTGAACTGTAGGCTTTGTTTCCACGATCACACTAGAATCGCAAAAACTGTCCAAATCCAGGGTGGGCCCTGTGGGAGTTATTCACTGTGCTCACACATCTGCACAGAACATCTGCAGAACAGCCCTCCTTGCCACAGGGAGTTTGTGCTTGGCATGTGCTGATATGATTCTTCATAAGTGTTCTAAAGTTGTTTGTGTGATATCTCCCCGTGTGGATGTTAACCTTCCTGTTGCAAGAAAGCCATTCCCTTTCTATCACCACCTACCACAAACCGTGTTAGTACACAGTGGCATTCTGTGCTTGCTTACTTACCGATGGACATCCCAAAACATTGCATTTTGAGTTCAAAATAATTTTCAAATTTTAAGTTCAACTTATTTCCCAATGGATTCCTATTGTCTAGACACTTGGGTAAATTTGTACTGGCTTCTGTTTAATGCAGAGTCTTAAAGTTTTGGAAGAAGGTTGAATGACTTTACAAATTACTTGCAGATGTCTGGAATAGTACATAATATAGGAAAGGAAATATATCATGAGGCAATGCCAATAATTTCATTATCCAGTAAAGCATTAAGTGGAATCCTTCAGAAATGTGTCTGCCTGAAGACTTCCTGGGACTTTAAAAAAGAACCCAGCATGAATTAGTGTGCAATAATTAATATATGCTTAGTAAGCACGGTGATATTTTGCTACCTAATTTTTATGAAAGTCTGTTTTAATAAATACAACAACTTATATAAAAGAGATTCCCGAAATCGTACCCATAGACTAGATAATATAATGGTCAGAACGTCCATAGTAATAGCAACAACTAATAGCATCTATCTTTGTTTACTAAAAATTTGTTTAATTAGCCAATGGTACATTGAAACCAAATTTCAGCCCTATCTGATAAGAATTCTGTTTCTAAGGATACATCTGTGATGTAGAAGAGAACAGTTTTTTTTTTCCTTTACAGGAATTATATCAGATTATTTCTCCAACAACTCAAACTAAAGTGCAGCATTTGGAAAGTGCATCTTTTAAAGGATATGTTTTCTAGTTTGTATGATGAGAGTTTTTTTTTAGTAGAGTCATAGTAAACACTGCCATAGTTTATTATTCTCCAGATTTCTGTGTGGCATGTGTTGAATCACGGCTCCCAGTGATAATTGCACCCTCATCAAATCTTATATAACCCGGACGCCAGCTAGCTTGGAATCAGTGTTGTCCTTGAATATCATTTTTATAAAGGAATTCCACCGAATGCAGGTGACACAGTAACTAGCATTCGAAATGGTAACATTTTGTGATAATGAAAACAGGTCTTCGAAGTGTGGCCCTTCATTTATTTTCCCTTTCATTTTAGGCACTTTATAACCAGTATTTACAGTTTAAAGAAACAGAAATTCCACCGAAAGAGACAGAAAAATCAAAAATTAAACGCCTATATAAATTACTGGAGGTAAGGGGAAATTTCCTTTACATCGTCAAGCATAATCTTCATGTTTTACATCTTTGCTTTATATGAAATTATTTTGTTCTCTCAAGATTTGGATAGAATTTGGACGCATCAAGCTCCTTCAAGGTTATCATCCAAATGACATAGAAAAAGAGTGGGGGAAACTCATTATCGCCATGCTCGAGAGGGAGAAGGCACTTCGTCCGGAAGTAGAAAGGTAGGCTCCATGGAGGTGTTTTCTGCCGTGACTACCAGGCGGGGGGGTGGGTGGGGGAGTCTCTTTGCTTTCACGGGAAGGGCTTAAGTCTTGGAGCTGGGCAGATCCAGGACCAACATTTCCATCTTCTGTTTTTCTGGCTGTGCGACCTCGGATCGCTTAGTCCTTCTGACCCTCCATATTCCTACTGAGAAACTCTTCTGAGAAATTTGAGGAAAAAGTCAGTGAAGGGATATTTAAGAAGGACCTGATAGGCTGGATTGGTGTGTGACGTCTCATCTAATAACGTGATTATGGTTTTAAAGCCAGTCAAAATTAACCGTGAGAATTTCCCCAAATGGCCTTTAAGTCACCAGCACCTGGATCCAGAAGCTCACAGATCAACAGTGAACTGATACTGTTTCTTGTTATAGTTCTGCCTATGGCCCTCTTGCTATGGGACAGTGGAAACCAGAAGTCCAGTTTGCCACCATTTAAAGGGCAATGAGATGACATCTAGAAAAACACTCAGTAAATGTTGGGTCCGAGTTCCCTTTCTGCCCCACTTCTACAAATGCATCTGTTCCGTGAAATCAATACTAACTTTCTGTTGCTCTCTCTCCCCCACTATCCCTGGGAAAGTGCTGCTTAGCAACCTCAGGAGACCTGTGTTGAATGGGTTTGTCTCTATGAGAGTCCTTACCTCTCAGCCTGAGATCTCTGTCCCTCATTAGCTGCGAGCCCCACAGGGGTGGGCCTTACGGTGTGGGGCCTGTGTGGTCAGGTCCCCTCTCAGGTCTCCTCACACTACCCCCTCCTTGCTCCCTGCGGTGTAGCCACGCTGGGTGTCTCTCTGGAGCTCTGATGTGCCAAGGCCCCACCCTCCTCCATACACAGGATCTTTGCACCATCTTTTCCGTTGGCGGAGAAGTCTGTTTCATCCTCTTTGTCTGTCTTTTCTCCTAATCATTCTCAGGTCTCGGCTCCAATGTTACTTCCTCAGGAAACTTTCCATGGTCTCCTGGGCTAACTCAAATGATTCAGTTTTAACTCTCATATTTACATGTATTGTTCCTTCATAGGACTTCAGTTGGTATAATTTTATATTTATTTGTGTAACTGTTATATTAAGGGCTGCCTTAATATATGTTCCAAAGTTGTAAGTGCCAAGACAGCACGGGCTCTTGTTTTTTGCTCTTTCTTGTGTTGCCCAGGCTTGGCTGAGTGCCTGGTGCACACGGAGGCTTCAAGGTGCCCAGGTTCTCTGTTGCTTACCTGTGACTGCAGCACTGTTGAAATAGGAAATCATGTGTGAAAGATATGAGAAGGAGACTAAATTGTCAGTCCTTCATTAAATTACACTGATCATATACTCCTGTTTTAAAGCATGATATTATCCCTTATGTAACAGAATCTAGAGCCAGAATAAGCTTGAAATACCCAGGATGAATCTTTCATGGAAGAGGTGATTCTGGGATTAAAATGAGACACTAAGCAAATTATCAGAAGTTACAAACAAGTATGCCAAAGAAAGGCCACAGAGTAGAGTTTTAGTCATCAAAATAGTAATCGGATTTTAATATATGTTAATAAAAGCATGCAGTGGTTAAGAGTTCAAAGTCTAGGATAGCCAGTCAGTCCTGGAATAGGTTATTAGCTCAATTTCCAAGCCATGAAATCTTAGACAAGTTCATTAACCTTTCTAAGCCTCAGTTTCCTCATTTATACACAGGATGTAATAGTACCTACCACATTTACTGCTTATAGGTATGAAATGAGGTCATGTATTTAAAACGGTTAAGTTAATTCCCTGGCAAAAAGTAATTGCTTAATGAATGTTAGGTGCTGCTATTATTCTGAGCTTTTCTATTTACTAACTATACTTGACAGGACACTCAAGTGTCCTTTCTGAAAAGAAAAAAAACATACCTCCTTCAGAGTAGAGCAACAATTTGGCTTTGTAGTGTTGGGGGCTGGGCAATATTTCAGGAACTTGGTTGGAGAACAGCCTTCATTTTTCCTGATGGAACAAGTTTTTTGGCACTAGCTATTAATTGCAAATAATAGTTATGTGGCATGGGAGTGCATAAAAGACAAATGAGAAAGAGCCAATGTTCTTTGGCTGTGTCCTGACATAAAGAAAGGAGAAACAAGCACAGACAAATTAAATTTGCAAGCATTGCATTGATATTCTAACTCAGTACTTCGACTTTAAAAAATATGAAGTAACTATATTATGATTAGATGCAACATTCCTAAAAGCATGTCATCTAAAGAGAGGTAAATGGATAATTTTCCAGTTAATTTAACCTAATAAACAAATGGCATGGTGGCTAAGATGGAAATGTACTTTGTTTCTCATCAAACTCATTTGTTTATAGGTGCTCTCACATACCACTTTTTAACCTTCTGTTGTTCAGTACAAACCTGGCCCTTTACAAAAGTCAGGCTGTGATTGAATATTTGTGTTCTTTAAGCTGATTGGTATTGCCAGAAAACCTTTTTGCTGATTGTACCTGCACTTCAGTGAGGCATCTGAGTTGTTTTTTAGGTGGTTGCAATTGGGTGACTGTTGGTGAAAATATTTGGCAAATCTTTTTCAGCGACGCCCTGATCAGCCGGCTTTGTCCATACTTGCAGGGTTTTAATGCAAGCTATAAAAGGCAAACCTCTGCTAGCAAATGCGTGGCTTTAGGCGAGATTCTTTGGAATAGTTATCAGCATATTATTTGCTGTGTGTTGAATATGCATGTTGGAGCATATTTAAGGAGCTATTAAAGCTGCAACACTCAGCTGCCATTCCTCACCGTTAAAAGTAGAGCTTTTAGCAGACCTTCTATGTTTTAGTGACTTTTAATGGCCAAAGAGAGAGCATCATTTCAGGAATAAAAATGCACAGTAGCAGTTACAGTTACCATAGCAGTGATTCTGTGTTTAGTAATACTACGAGCACTCGAGCCAGTCTTGATTCAAATGAAAATTTTCTCTCAGTTAATTGTGGTCCAACACTGATCAACTCCTGCATTAGCTTCGGCACTGAATCTGTTGATGGACACAGGTATTGAGCCATGGGTTTGGGACTGTGTTTTACTTTTGGTGGGCAGCCTT
Organism: Smutsia gigantea; assembly: GCA_032199065.1. NCBI lineage: Eukaryota > Metazoa > Chordata > Mammalia > Pholidota > Manidae > Smutsia > Smutsia gigantea. The sequence continues at coordinate 784,291 of JAVSCE010021427.1, read as the reverse complement.
TTTCAAGGATGGTTGACTCTGTGACTTCAAAGGGAAAGGCTTTATTTTATTTTGTCTCTTTTTTTTTTTTAGGCTGGAAATGTTGCAGCAGATTGCCAGCCGAGTTCAGAGGGACAGCATCATCTGTGAAGACAAACTGATTCTTGCCCGAAATGCTCTCCAGTCTGTAAGTTAATTTTAGGAGTCATTTTGATTGTGGTAGAAGGTTCTGTGCCTTTAGGTGAACTGAAACTTTTGAATAACATTTGGTCAATTCTTGGTATTTTTATCTACTGTAACTCAAAGGTTGTTAAAGATCATGGTCACTGTTCTCTTGGTGGACAGGGTGCAAAGGGAAAACGTATTTTTGAACTAAGAGGGAAAACAGAAAAACTCAAATAGCCTCTGTTCTAATAGTTCACGTTTTTTATTTGAGGCTAGTTTTGAAACTGGTTTCACAGAATTAATACTAAGTTCTTTTGAAATACAGGATTCCAGAAGATTGGAATCCGGGGTGCAGTTTCAGAATGAAGCAGAAATTGCCGGGTATATACTTGAATGTGAGAACCTTTTACGCCAGCATGTGATCGATGTACAGATTCTTACTGATGGAAAATACTACCAGGCAGATCAGTTGGTACAGAGGTAAGACTGCTACTTATGCATACCCTTTCCTTTTGTCTAACTTTTCATGGGCACCCACAATAGGAATATGGAGTGTGAGAACTTTATGAAATATATTTCTTACACTCTTTTCAGTTGAAAATATGTGTCACATTAATTCTGGTATTGTGTAAGTAGGTATTCTTCAAAGATAAGTAATAGAAAAAATATTCTTTGATGTACATACTATTTAATACCATACTAACTAACATACATAGAGTTAAAATATTCATGTGTGACATTTGGAAAAAGGGGAAAAAGAAGAAGAGTATTATGCTAACTCAATTTTTAAGTTTTCTGTTTATCTTGTCATGACAATGGTAGTGACAAAATGTTGGGAGAAATATATATGTTTAAAAATATTTTATCTCTGAGAAGAGGACCTAGGCTAAGGACGGAACCTTTCAGGTAGTGTATTATGTATACACATAGTATATAAATTTATTAAAAATTGTAAATGATATTTTGACCCAGTAGTTACCCTTTTAGGGGTCTATAGTAATTCTAAATATTGAAAATATATAAACAAATATAGAAACATTTTAGAAGTCAGAAATATCTTATAATAAAAATTTGGAAATATCCTACATGTCAAATCATAAAATGCTCACATTATGGTGTAGTAATTATATTCTTTATAAATGACAGATATGTGATAATATGGAAAGTACTTACAGTACAGTGTTCAATGAAAAAAGTGATGTAAAAATTTAAAAATATTATTACAGTGACTTTTTTTTTTAGTAGGTTTTATTTTTCTAAGTTCAGGTTTATGGAAAACTTGAGTGGAATTTATGAGTTCCCAGATGCCCCTTCATACTCCTCTTCCCTTATTATTAACCTCTTGCATTGATATAATACATTTGTTATATTCGAGCCAATACTGTTACGTTATTGTTAGCTGAAGTTCATAGTTTACATCAGGTTTCACTCTGAAAAATGCCTTTTATATTAGTTTATCCCTTTTTATTTTCTTTTCAGAGTTGCAAAGCTGCGCGATGAAATTATGGCCTTACGGAATGAATGTTCCTCAGTGTACAGCAAAGGGCGCATGCTGACAACAGAACAGACAAAGCTCATGATATCAGGAATTACTCAAAGTTTAAACTCAGGATTTGCACAGACCTTAAACCCCACTCTGAACTCAGGGCTGACCCAGAGTTTAACGTCTTCCCTGACCCCTTCTAGTGTGACATCAGGCCTGTCATCAGGTCTGACTTCCCGCCTGACTCCATCCGTCACTCCAGCTTATACACCTGGCTTCCCATCAGGACTAGTTCCAAATTTCTGTTCAGGGGTAGAGACAAATTCATTGCAAACTCTGAAGTTGATGCAGATCCGAAAGCCCCTTCTAAAGTCTTCTTTGCTGGATCAGAATTTAACAGAAGAGGAAATCAACATGAAATTTGTTCAGGATCTTTTGAGTTGGGTTGATGAGATGCAGGTAAAAAATATTTACTTTACCTGAAACTTTCCATCTTTATTGTTATCAGTTTCTTTTTTTAAACCTAGTATCTTTCTGTTTAAAGGTGCAGCTGGACCGCACTGAATGGGGATCAGATTTGCCAAGTGTTGAAAGCCATTTAGAAAATCATAAAAATGTTCATCAAGCTATTGAAGAATTTGAATCTAGCCTTAAAGAAGCAAAAATCAGTGAGGTATACAAATTTAAAATCTGTATATGTTTCATTTTGGCTTACTGTTGTTCTGCTGTGTATCTAAAGACCCTGTAACAAAATAATAGATACATTGACTATGAATCAGAATTCCTAAAAATTTCCAACCTCGATGTCATTTTATCCTGTATTACAGATCCAAATGACGGCACCTCTTAAACTAAGTTACGCAGAAAAGTTGTACCGATTAGAGAGTCTGTATGCCAAGCTCTTGGTAAGTTTTTTTTTTTAAACCTTCTGTTTCCTTTATCTCTATTTGGCAAAGACATGATTCTTACAGTGATTTTCCTTATAAAGAACACATCCAGGAATCAGGAGCGGCATCTTGATACACTCCATAATTTTGTAACTCGTGCAACAAATGAACTTATTTGGTTGAACGAAAAAGAAGAAGAGGAAGTCGCTTATGACTGGAGTGAAAGAAATACTAACATAGCTCGGAAAAAAGATTATCATGCTGTAAGTACAATCTTGGTAATTGAATGCTGAAGTTGTATTTCAGGCTTAGATCTCTTTCCGACTCTTTCTTTCTTTCCTTAAATTAGGAATTAATGAGAGAACTAGATCAAAAGGAAGAAAATATTAAATCCGTTCAGGAGATAGCAGAGCAGCTACTTTTGGAAAATCATCCAGCCCGATTAACTATTGAGGTAAGTCAGAAGGTGTAACAGTCATAGTTGAATATTGGCATTTAATTATCATTCTTAAGATTCTTTTATTGCTAAGAAGTCAAAAAATACAAACCATCCAACTTTTATTACAGCCTTGTTCAAAATAATGTTTTTGACAAATCATACTGATCTTGCCTTTAGTTCTCTTGCTTTCCCTAAGTGTGTCAACCCCTGTTCACTTGAAATAAAGGTAATTTGTGTCTGCTGTGCCTGAAGAGATGCATTACCGTAAATATGAAGGACCTTGACTTACAAGCTTTTGATGTTTTATTTCTTCTTGACTTTGTGACATTGCCCTCATTCACTTACCTGCAGTGGGGGAAATTGCTTTTAACCCATAGAGTTGTGGTGAGAATGAGGATGTGGTATGGCGAAAATAATTGCTCTTACTCCTCAATACAGTTCTTGGCGCATAGTATGTTCTCAAGAAGTATTTGTTATTATTTCACTGATTAATTTTATTCATGGCCTGGTTTTGTGAGACATATTGGAATGACGTCTTGATAAGGCTTATGGCATAACACACCCATTTCAAATCAAATGGAGAACTGATACGCAATTGTCAGGTTGCCTGTGTGTATTGGTGGTGGTATGTTTAATTTTTTGGCCAGTTAGAATTAATGACTTTCTAATATGAAGGGGAGTTACATAAGAGGGCAAGGTGCATCAGACGTAGACAGATGTGGTATATTGCCAGAGGAAAAAAAAATGAAACTGTACTTAAAAAGTGTAACAGGATTCAAATTTCACAGTTGAGGAAAAGAATCTGGTAGTCTGTGTTCACCGATCGTGACACGAAGGATTAGTAAAATTCTAGACCTAATTAGGAAGTTTTGGAAATGTTATATTTGACCTTTTATTTATATAAAAACAAGGTTTTTGCATCTACACGAAATACCACATAGGAATGTGAAAGAAAGAAGAGTAGGGGGGCACTAGGGAAAGGAAATGAGAATAATGAAGGGTCTGCTATACTTTTGTATGATTATAAACTAAAAAATAGCACATTCCTGAGGATACAGATAAAGACTATTAGGAAATATGATTATTAAGAATTTTGGTGGGACTAGAAAATGTGAATGTGAACCTAATCACTTTTATGCAGAAATGTTAATCTAATTAACTAAAAGTTTCTAGAGGGATAAAATTAAACCTTTGTTATCTTTATGATTTCTTTGGTCTAAACAATGTCGTGTGGATACATGGATAACATTTATTTAATTATCAACAATTTCATATGTGATACGAAAAAAGAAACTAATAATCTAATAATGTACAATGATAATGTCTTTTGTAGCCAATTTACTCAAGACAGCTTAATTTGAGGGAGCAGGTAATAAGACCATGATATGTTGCCAGATTTCCAGGCTGCATTGTACACTGTTAGGAAAGCCTGTCAGAGTACATAGCTCAGCAGGAAGTTTTTCCAAAAGAAGAAACAATGACAGGCTTTCTTGGGATAGTCATTAAAACTTCGAGATCGCCCTCTTCTGGAAATCAGCGAATTGCATCTTAAAATAGGAAGGCATTTTGTTTGCCTAATGACGTAGGTGTCCTTTCTATAGTATTTTTGCTCTTGTGAAAGATACACGTTGTTTAAATAAAAATTCAAGTGAAGAAGTGTTTTTAATGAAAATTCCTAGTATTATAATTATTACACTTCCAGAATTACACGGCTTGCACTCTCCCTTCTCTGCCTTCCCCAAGCCGTTCTCTGACAAAACAAACTCATAAATCCTCCTCAGCTTCTGGCCTACTTTCAGGAGCAAATACAAAGAGAAAACCACAGAACCATCTATTTTTGTGTTAGAAGGTATATTTTATGACCCTGTCATTTAAAAATACAGAGAAAAGAAAGGAGAAGGGAAAGTGTCATGAAGGAAAACACATTTGAGGATTCCACAACGTAGGTGTGAGGGCTGGTGGAAAAGGTTGAGGGATTGGTTTTCTAAGTAGCAGTGTAGCTTACATCCATTTGAGATGTGCAGTGTTTTTTTTCGTGTAAAAATAGCTAGTTAGCTTTTTCCACGCATCTTCAGAAGAAATCTCAAGACAAGACATTGAAATCTGAAAAAAATTGATTGGACTGATTTAAAAATTTTTATTTAAACTTCTGGACTTGCTCTGTGCCAGGGAGCACTCTTGGGTTAGAGGGACATCGCAGTACCCTGATTCGCAGGTCTTACTCTGTGAAGACATTCTCACTGTCTGTTAGTCTTCGGTCCTCTGATGGTTCCACATTGCATGTACATCACGACTGTCCGACCAGTCATGGTGGCTGTGTTTTCTCTTCAAGGCCTACCGAGCGGCCATGCAGACACAGTGGAGCTGGATCCTGCAGCTCTGCCAGTGTGTCGAGCAGCACATCAAGGAGAACACTGCCTATTTCGAGGTATGCGAATGGAACCACAGCATTAGTGGGCAGTGTGGTGATTTGGGCTGACTTACGGCTAAGAGTTATCGTTATTGTCAACTTGCATTTATAATATGTGCAGGTGAAATAAACTGAAATACTGTCTTTGTAGGGCATATGGGATAAATGTCCTCTGTGATAGACTGAAGCATTCTATGGAAGAGGAAATCCTTTAGAAACCTGTTAAAATGCCAGAAAAACCATATTGTATAAGTGTGTCATTTATTAAGGAAATAATTTCAGTACAGAGAGTCATGCTAGGGTGTGCTTTTTTCTGTTCTTCAGAACTTTTGAAGTATCCTTGGAATTTCATCCCTACTTAAAAATTATTTGGACCTTAAATAAAACAGATCTTCAGTCAAAATGATACAGGGCCCAAACACAATATAAACATAAACTTTGGACACTTGATATTCATTCATAGTTATCTGAGTTCCAGAGTTTGCTTAAAGGAAGGATGTGGCTATTAAGTTGTCTTGTGATTTCATTCTGTTCTCATGAGTGGTATACATGAGGGGCCCTGGTACTTGAACTTGATAACTCTGTGCTTTCCTGGCATTTAGTATAACTGCCAGTTTTCATCTTTCCATAGTTTTTCAATGATGCCAAAGAAACTACAGATTACTTAAGGAATCTAAAAGATGCCATTCAACGGAAGTACAGCTGTGACAGATCAAGCAGTGTTCACAAGCTGGAGGACCTTGTTCAGGAATCAATGGTACTAATATGAAAATCTATGCATCTCATTAGAATAATGTATAATGTAGATTAGTGTTGTTGTTATATTTTTGTATGTGTAGAACTGTATATTTTATTAGTGGTTTTGATATTTGCCTGTCATTCAACCAAGCATTTAAACATTCAGTTTCAGTATGTTTTGGTAACAAATAACAAAAGCATTTCTTTTATGTGATTGCCTTGGTATTTTAAAAATGCTTTAACATTATTCTGTGTGTGTGTGTGTGTGTGTGTGTGTGTGTGTGTGTGTGTAGTCATTCATTTCACAAATACTTGTTAAGCACTTCCTTCAGGCCTTCAGGCACAGTTTTAGGTGTTGGAGATAGAACAGAGAAAAGAACAGACAAGATCCCTACCCTGGTGCTTGCATCCTAGAGGGGAGTAGACAATAAACATGATCAATAAGTAAAATCTCTGTAGTATATTATACAGTGGTAAAGGCTAAAGAGGAAAAAACTACACAAAACAAGGGAAGAGAGATGTGTGAGGGGCCGGGAGGGATGGAACGTTTGGGCCAGGTGATCAGGGCAGACTTCTGATGGCGTTTCACCTGTGTAGAGCAAGAGCATATAAGTCTTTTACTTTTAAAAACCCACCTTATTTATTACTTAGGAAGAGAAAGAAGAACTTCTGCAGTATAAAAGCACAGTGGCAAGCCTGATGGGGAGAGCAAAAACAGTAACTCAGCTGAAGCCAAGGAATGCTGACTGTCCACTCAAAACTTCTATTCCGATCAAAGCTATCTGTGACTACAGACAAATTGAGGTACTTGTAATAACTCCTAGAAATAGACCAGTTTCTGGCATTATTTATATATTTTTTAAATGAGGTCATATTGCTTACTAGGGGGAATGTTTTCCCCCACCTCAAAAACAGTAAAATCCCAAGATTGAGCATGGAAAAAAATCAGTCAGCTGTGACCTCATTTGGCTTTTCTATTCTTCATTTAAAACCAGATAACCATTTTCAAAGATGATGAATGTGTTTTGGCCAACAACTCTCATCGTGCTAAATGGAAGGTCATTAGTCCTACTGGGAATGAGGCTATGGTGCCATCTGTGTGCTTCACAGTCCCTCCACCAAACAAAGAAGCAGTTGACTTTGCAAACAGGTTTGTATGCATTACCTAAATACACAGAGCTGGTCTTTTGAGGGTTTCTGAAGGTTAAAGAAACATCAATAGTTTGTAAAGACCCACAGCATCAGAAGGACCCAGAACTAGTAAACATGGCTTAGTTCACAAACAAAAAGAAAAACTGTAGCATGTTTCAGAGGGAGTGAAAAAGGCTTAACCTGTGTTTTCTTTCATATATTTCAGAATTGAGCAACAGTATCAGAATGTCTTGACTCTTTGGCATGAGTCTCACATAAACATGAAGAGTGTAGTATCCTGGCATTATCTCATCAATGAAATTGATAGAATTCGAGCTAGCAATGTGGCTTCAGTAAGTACAGGTCTATACATCAACGTAATCTGCCCCAAAATATGGGGCACATTATCATGAGGGGTGGAGTGTACTTGTTCTAGAATAGGGTGGAGCCCAGCAGATCCATGCTAATATTCATTTATTCAATGAATATTTTTTATATACCTATTGTAGATAAGACATTTCCTAAGAATTGGGGAAATATGGAGATCACATATTTTATTCAGTGCTTAATCCCTCTTGGTAGGGAGACAGTATATAGTGTTGAGACTTCCAGAAATGGGTACAGCTTAATTTATTTATTGAATTTTATGGACTTGTTTTTCCCTGTCTTTTAAAAACTGAAATTGTTAATGAAGAAGAAAATTAATTTCAAATGATTCTTCTGTTTATGACTATTAATATGAGTTGGCATATACAATGACACCCTAGCTTGATAGCTGTCCCATTTTAAATTTAGCTCTTAGTACTCTAATCAATTACCTGGATCATTGGTCTTCTTTAGATAAAGACAATGTTACCTGGTGAACATCAGCAAGTTCTGAGCAATTTACAATCTCGTTTTGAAGATTTTCTGGAAGATAGTCAAGAATCACAAATATTTTTGGGCTCAGATATAACACAACTGGAAAAGGAGGTTAATGTATGTAAGCAGTATTATCAAGAACTTCTGAAGTCTGCTGAAAGAGGTAAAGGGTGGGGATCTTTGTCTTTTTTAATCCATAGAGTTTATTTCAGGCTATTTTCTGCTTTCAAGGGGAATCTTAATCTTAGGTATATTAGGTTACTCAGCCTGTGATAGGTAGACAAAATTGCTGGAATGTAAAAAACATGTTTGAGATAGGAAGATGCAAAGAGGGATTCATTTATTTCTAAGTGATGAATTAATAAAAAGATACCAAAAGTAGTATGACAAATAATGGATTCCTAATGCATCTACTTTTCAACATTATCACTGTTTTACAATGTAGTGCTCAGAATAATAATCTTTAGTTTCATGATAAGATTCAATTATTTTCCTATGTACCAAAGGATTTTTAAGGCTTTATTTTTTAGAGAAGTTTTACATTCATAGCAAAATTGAGAGGCAGGTGGAGAGATTTCCCAAAACCAAACTTGGATTGTATACAAGTCAAAGGAAAATATTTTATGTAGTTAACTTTTGCTAAGTACAAATTTTATTATGAACTTGTTTGATGTTACACAGAGACAGGAACTTTAATCAGTAATATTCTAGTTTAAAAACTTTTAAACAATAACACATTCTTTACCTGTTTTTCATTTTTAAGTATTTTTATTTAATTTTAAAAATTAATCTACAACTAATTCACATTTTTGTGAACATATGTTACCTCCTTGTACATCATAAATCAGACATTGTTACTTTGGATGGCATAGGAAAGTTTTATTAACTCTTTGTCAGTTGTAAATGTTCCACTCTTTGTAAGGTTTTATATCCTTAGGGTGGGATTGTGATGATAACTGCTAATGTCATTTTGACTAGCTATACCCCAGTAATAGTAAAAGTGCACCATTAAAACATAAACAAGAGCATCCAAAAGATAGAAGGTGACATATTTTCTAAACATTATATTTACTTTCACAGAGGAGCAAGAGGAATCAGTTTATAATCTCTACATTTCTGAGGTTCGAAACATCAGACTTCGGTTAGAGAACTGTGAAGATCGGTTGATTAGACAGATCAGAACTCCACTGGAAAGAGATGATCTTCATGAAAGTGTGTTCAGAATCACAGAGCAGGAGGTGAGATTTTATAAACGTGTTGGGACAAATGTTAGCTTAAGGTAAAGAACTATATCTTAATGACCTTCATTGGCAATTCCTGTGACTTCTTACATGTTCAGTTTTACCCAGTTGTTAGATTCAATTACGTATTTTTTGTTTATTGTAAACGAGGATTCTGTAGCTCAGTACTACCTGTGTCTCAGGTGAACACAGGAGCACGTTCCCTCCTACCCATTGTGATGGGGATTGTAAGGGCTTCTCAGAGTGAAGGTCATCTCATTTTGGGTTTGATGATCACCTGCTATATGCAAAAGCACTAAGTTAGATGTTTGTGCCTGAGGAGATGGGCAGTAAGGGAATTTTTGATTATAAAACATGAATGCTTTGGCTTAATTTCTTGAATAAAGAAAAAGTAAAGAATGCAGAGGTTTTTAAGTCAATGAGCATAATGTAAAATGTGTTTTTAAAAAATGTTTAAAGAAAGATGCACCTTCTGAAGTGATAGCCTCATACCAATGTTTACTCTCTGTTTTATAGAAACTGAAGAAAGAGCTGGAACGACTTAAAGATGATTTGGGAACAATCACAAATAAATGCGAAGAATTTTTCAGTCAAGCAGCAACCTCTCCATCAGTTCCTACCTTACGATCTGAACTCAGTGTGGTCATTCAGAACATGAACCAAGTCTATTCTATGTCTTCCACTTACATAGATAAGTATGTAACCATACTTATTGGCTTCATACAGCTGTTGTACTTTTATACGTAAGCTGTTCATTTAAAAATACTAATTTTTATGAAAATAAATATATTCATTGTTTGGCCTTAATAGCAAATACATTAAATATTTCTATGGAACTATGATGCTTCTTCATAGTAAAAGGGAATCTGCCTTAGAAATTAGGGCATAATGTATGATCTTCTTACATTTTGCCTGTAGTTGTAGGTCATTCAGCTGTTATAGTTCTTAGGATTTTTCTCCTAAGCTTGGTCTAAACAAGGTTTGAAAGAACATCTTACGCTGGAACCTCTTGCTACATACTGCTTGTGGGCAGGCTGTGGGTTGGAACACATGCTGTTTGTTAATATTAAGAAGAGAGTTAGCTGAATGTTAATCTTGTAGCAAGTGGGTCAGTGTCCCAAGAAGAAAAGCATGCTATATCGTGTGTCATAATAGTGCTTCATTGGAAAATAAACATTTACCTATAGGAGGCTATGTTTAATTCTCTTTTTTAGGTTGAAAACTGTTAATTTGGTTTTAAAAAACACTCAGGCTGCAGAAGCCCTTGTAAAACTCTATGAAACTAAACTGTGTGAAGAAGAAGCGGTTATAGCTGACAAGAATAATATTGAGAATCTCATAAGTACTTTAAAGGTATGAATCTCACTTTGGGCTATTTTTAAAGATCGTACTCCAAAAGTATTTCTCTAGCACTTAGATCTTCCAAACATCAACCATTAAATAACCTTAGTTTGAATACATTTATATTCATTCCATTTGATATCTTTATAATACCATAGCTTGCTCTGTAGAAGTATGCTCAGTCATTTTTAGTGTGAGGTGAGTTTCTTCTTATGTGAAATTTGAGTCTTTTTGACAGTGGCTTTTTATACAATTCATGTCAGCAGGAGTTGAAGATAAATTTTTTGTAATAGATTTTGTTGCTGAAAGGCAGTTATTTTAAGAAATCAAGGAGGTAAGTAGAGGAGTTAATCTAAGGAAAGAAAAAGACTGATAGTTGTACTCATCTGTATCTGTACTTCTATATATAAAGCACAGACTTAAACTATTACAAAATAATTGGGAAAAGTTATCTCTGATTTTTAACACATGTATTCATTTTTACACAATGAGATTAGTGGATATTTTTAAGATAAGCAATGAAAAAGACCTATAGAGGTAGCAAACTTGTTAAGGAATATATTTTGTTTTATTAATATGCAAATTCTATTAGGCTGAACTTTATAAAATTCTGTCTTATTTTTAGATCAACGTACAAACACCGGCAATTTGTAAGATTCAACCTAATATCTTTGTACATGACAGATAGTGTTTTCTTTATCTGATTTTATGTCAGTCATTTGTAGATAAGTCACAAAATTAGGTAAATAATTTGTTCACGCAGTGAGTGGTTGACACCTTTTTATAACTTTCACCAATTAATGTATTTTAGCAATGGAGATCGGAAGTAGATGAGAAGAGAGAGGTATTCCATGCATTAGAGGATGAGTTGCAGAAAGCTAAAGCCATCAGTGATGAAATGTTTAAAACATACAAAGAACGGGACCTTGATTTTGACTGGCACAAAGAAAAAGCAGATCAATTAGTAGAAAGGTGGCAAAATGTTCATGTTCAGATTGATAACAGGTTAGTCTCCTTTTTTGTTCAGTTTTGTCACAGATTTAATGTCTGTCCTTGTGTTCTAGGAAAAAATGTACATTTAAGCATTTTAAAAAACTTAATTATGTTAACTGTGAGAGCTCTATCTAATTATATATCTGTTTATATGGTGGGCTTTAGCAAGACATTTAACTTCAAAATGACTGTTTTTCAACTCTTATGTTTTTCCAGCTATTGATATAGTCTGTCATTTGCATAGTTAATCCACTTGCCTTTTCTGAAAGAAAAAAACCCAATATAGTTCTGTATTTATTACCAACTTACAATGGGCAAATAAACAAGACTTAGAGCATGCATGGATCATGCATCTGATAGGGCCGTATGTATTCATCTATACAAGACCTGAGAATGTAAAGAAATTTAAATGACCTGATGTTTATTTTAATTGAAGATTCAAAAAGTTGAAATAATTCATTCAGTGACTGAAATATAGAAGTGAAAGAAAATGGAATGGCTTTAGAGCTCATCTTAAAGGAAACAATACTGTCCTTTATCATTCACTTTCATGTTTGTATTAATGCAAATAAAATACTTTTATGATATAGTGCCATTCTGGAGAAGTAAAGTTATGTTCAACATATATGTTATCTAATCCCCATAAAATATATGATATACAGGTTTAAAACAGTGGTTTTTTAATCATAGAAACTGAGGTATTTAATCATAGCTCCTAGAAAGTACTAAGCCCATGCTGAACCATTCATTGAACTACTTTGTCATTATTGCAAAAGTGAACTGCCACTTGATGCAAGCTTTGGATATTCAAGGCATGTTGATTGATAATAATTATGGTTAAGTTTCCAATTTTTCTGCATTTTAGCTTTAGTTTCTGGGGCCTGAACCTAAAATAATCAGTACTCCTAAGTTGTACAACTTAGCATTAACCTAAGCCAGTATGGAGTGCCCTTAGAAATATGCCTCCGGGTGCTGTAGCTTTGAATTCTTTACACGTACCCCTGTTGTTGTGTTTAGTGCCTTGCAGTACAGTTATTTTGTGTCTCCCTTCTTCCCTATACCTTCTGCCTTCCTAATGGGTACTGATGGAAACTGTTCTGTGGTTATTCTCTTAGGTTACGGGACTTAGAAGGCATTGGCAAATCACTGAAGTACTACAGAGATACCTATCACCCTTTGGATGATTGGATCCAGCAAGTTGAAACCACTCAGAGAAAGATTCAGGAGAATCAGCCTGAAAATAGTAAAACTCTAGCCACACAGCTGAATCAACAGAAGGCATGTAAAAACAATTCCTTGTACTAAGGTTGTGTCTGCATTTGGTCAGTCATGACCCTTATCTTCCTTTCCCTTGTTAAAAAAAAAAGCCAGCAACTATTTGGAGGAAGATAGGGAGTAAATCATAAATACTGAAATCCTGTAATCCAAACCTGCATACATCAATTAGTTTAATTTCTTGGAGGTAATTTTTGGAAGTGTAAAAAATAAGAGAGTACCATGTTGGGACACTTTTCAAATTCCTAATGATAATTTAATCATAGGTATAAAAGTCTCTTTGGTACTTGGCTGGCTACAATATTTTCGTGAGATCCTAAATAATTAAAAATGATTAATGGTAGAAAATTAACAGCCACATTTGACAGAGAGTTGAATGCTTTGAGATTTTTGTACTTGAGGGGCCAGTAATTTCTAGCTCTGTTTTGATCAGGAGTAGGTGGGGGCCGAGGGCATCAAGACTACGTTTAGATAATTCCTATGGGATTTTAGGAAGCTTTGGAAGCCCCATGAGGGTGGGTCACTTATGTGGCTTAACCTAGAAATTTGTACTTTACCCATAAGGCAAATTGGGAATCAAATGCACAGGGCTAAGGAACTATATTATTAAAGGGTGTGGCTATTTCTTAGTTCCTGAGCATCTTAAGTAGTTGAATAACAGAGTTCCTTGTCCTTTTTTCTAAACTGTATGTCTGTAGATGCTGGTGTCTGAAATAGAAATGAAACAGAGCAAAATGGATGAGTGTCAAAAATATGCAGAACAGTACTCAACGACAGTGAAGGTAAGGAGATTCAGTTACTTAGGTCACATTTAGGTGTGTGATTCTACAGTGTATTTCTAAAGCCTTTGCAAAACAAAAAACAGGAAATCTTCCTTTGAAGCTTTTGACATTTGTCTAACAATTCTTTGTGAAATGTGAGTCACATGACACCCCCTGGTTCATTCATCCTCTCTCCATGTCACACATGTGCTTAGCATGCACACATACACCAGAGTAAATACATGGCCCTGAAGTTGGTTTCTTACTACTTTTTGCACCCTTGCTCCCTGTCTTCTTTAACACTGCTGGAATATCCATGGGAGAATTTCTGCCTCTCTGATTTAGAGGACAGTTCTTGTGCCTTTTGAAGTCCTTGACAATGCCTTGACTTTAGTCCTCCAGACCCACAATTCCATTGCCTAGCTAGAGGAGGGGAGGCGGAATGTAACGAACATATTGTGACTCCATGAGCTTCTAGAGAGACTTGGGAACATTTCTGACTACCCTAAATGTTCTGGTTTTATAATTGCCTTGGAGGTATCCCAGGATTGGGTAGATTCCTAAAAATGTAGTTTTGGAATTCTTTTTCCAATTTAAAGTTATTCAGTGAAACTAGGTTCTATTTCTCAGTGTCAAAGCACTGTAGAATTAAGCATTAGTGCTTTGCTTTAATTAATTTAATCTTACTGACTCCTTTACACAGGACTATGAACTACAAACGATGACCTACCGAGCCATGGTAGATTCACAACAAAAATCTCCAGTGAAACGCCGAAGAATGCAGAGCTCAGCAGATCTCATTATTCAAGAGGTAATGAAAGTACAAGAGAGAGGAAAACGGGTATAAAGGAGAGAAACACTACTTAAAAAAATTTAATATTTATATATTTGTATTGTGGTAAAGTATACATAATAGAAAACTTGCCATTTTAACCATTTTTAAGTGTACAGTTTGTTGGCATTCAGTACACTCATAATGTTGTGCAACCTTGACCACTGTCCATTTTCAGAACTTTGTCATCCCAAAAGGAAGCTCTCTGCTTATAAGAATGCATTTAATTAACAGTCCTAAAATCCCATTGGAAAGCTTTATTCAAGATTAATGATTAACTACAGAGACTAACAAACATATTTAGCAGAGAATTGTCATTTATTGTGGTATGCACAGCAGTCATAAGCACATTCCTACCAGTTACCATTACTGGGGAGTTGCGTACTTCACTGTCGCAAAGCCTAGCCAATATTATAATTATTACTCAGCATTCCTACAGCTCATTTAGGGCAATGGGAGATGATGTTTTATTATTTCCCTTACTTGCAGTTCATGGACCTACGGACCCGGTACACGGCTCTGGTCACCCTCATGACACAATATGTTAAATTTGCTGGTGATTCATTGAAGAGGCTGGAAGAAGAGGAGGTAACCATTAACTACGAACAGCTAACTAAAAAGAAACTACAATATGTTTGGAAAAAAGCAAAAAAATGGTTCCGTAATAGATTTATATGGTTAACAGCTGATGTATAAGTAATGATTTAATTATAAAATTGCAATGAAAAAGAGTAAAGGCCTAGGATTTTTTGGTTTGTTTTTAAGATTCTCTCAAATAGAAAAACATTTCTTATTTTTACTCTAGGACCCTAATACCATTAATGTCCTAAATGATTCTATTTAAATTATGTACTGTGGCAGTTTGGCAGAGTTTTTTCAGTTTTACCGTAGTTGAGAAGTATACATCTTGGAAGTAGAGTTCCTACTGTTATTTACAGAAATACTATATAAACACATTTATTTTATACATTTTAAATTAGTATCTTCAAGGATTTAAAACATAAAAGCCATTAATTTAGAAGAAGTAGGTGTTTGTACAAAATGATATGTACTTTTTAAGAATTACAGAGTTTTTTATTTTGTTTTTGTTTTTGCCAAGAGGATGTGGTATATGATAAAAAGACTAAGTGCCATTTTTATAATGAGGACTTCTGCAGCTTTAATTCTGCATTTAAAAAATACATTCAGAAATGTAGAGTAAGGAGTTACGTATGAAAATAATATTGTCATAAAATGCATCTGCATCTGATTTTGAAGGGTTATGCTTTGCTGTTATTTTCTTGATTTGCTTTCTATTCCTAACCTCAGAACAGACCAAAATAGACTGAATACTAAAATAAGTCAACTGTGGGGCATTAGCCATTTTAAAGTAGACTGTGGTTGAAATTCTGAAGATGATTATATTTACTGTAACTCTGTTCATATAATGAGAGAACCAAAATGGTAGTAAATGTCTAATAGTTGTTATTTTCTTAGTTTTAAAAAATGTGACTGCTTCTGTAAACTATTTTAGTCTGTTCAGAGTTAAAGGTTTTCTGCAACTAGATCACTAACATAGCTATTTGCAAGGCTTTATAACCAGATTCCTTTGTGTTTAGAAAGGAGAACCAGAAGATTGTTACCATCCAGATAATTGGCATATACCTCTCATCTATGAAAGAACACCCATAATTTTTTTTTTACATTCTTAGCTTTGGAGAGATCTGAGTCTATTTTAAATGATATTTTAGTAATTATATGTAAAGTAACTTAAGTCTTTTATCTTATAGTGTATATCTGATTGCTTGTGTGTGAACCACTTTGCTCAAATTTATATGATGAGGTTGACTACTAGAAGTTACAGAACCCAAAGATATTTGAAAAATTTTGCCTGCAATATATATAAATTATGCTTGTCATTCTTTGAAATATAAAAGATTCATAGTGAATTGAGCATCAAAACAATGTAGTTTATACAAGACCATGCAAATACTGTGATTTAAAATAGATAAAAACATTCCTGATTAGAACTTTACCACTTAAGGATCATATTAATTGAATGTCTTATAAAAGATATATAGCTCAGTTTCAGACATTAAAAGAGTAGCATTTCTGTAACTGGGTCTGTAAAGACCCACATGAGAAATCTGAGTCTGGGAGCAGAATTTTCCATCATAAGCATAAAAAGAGTGATGCACGTTAACTTTAGAAGATGTACCAAATTAGTTAGAGATGTGTTAGTAGAGTAGATGTAATGGATATTAGATGGGTAAAGAGATTTTTCTGGTCTATATTGAATGAAAATATATATCAAATATTAATTTTTGAGATTAGAAGATAATGTTTCCTTGAGAAAGTTATTTTTATATTAATAAATTTGACATCTACAAGGAAACAAATCAGCAATAGGACTAAATTATTCCTAGTAACCTTGCTATTATTTGCTTAAAAATTCAGTGTTCTCTAGATAAAATGAGATTATAAAACAATCACTAAAATGACTCTAATTAAGATACTCAGGGTTCGACAAACTTCTTTTTTTCCTGAGGGAATTTTCACTTTTTTAGTACTCAAAACTTCATAGCAACAGCTAAGCTTTAAAGGAGGTTTGACAGAAATCGAGACTTTTAGAAATCATCTAATCGGCCATATTGAACATTTAATATTTAAGCAGATGAAATGCTTCAGTGTCACTAAGAGTGGACCCTGGTTACAAAATAAATAGATCACTAAGTATTGCAGACTGTAATGAGATTTATTTTTATATGCATTCTTATTAAAAACCATATATAGGCTAGCAGAAGACTGAAATTATCATCAAAATCCCTGGGGATCAGGACAACAGAGGAAGCAAAATAAGATATATGGTCTATAATGTAAATGACATTCTTGAAACTGACCAAAGCTTTTCAGTGGAGAAAAAAATGTAATTTCTCCTTATTAAATTGTTTCTAATTATGATGCTTTTGAGCTGATGATATGAAACTAACAACTGTATTGTATTAATAAAGATAAATGAAATTGTTTAATTATAAACTAGCCCTGATCATTTAGTTCTATAGTCAAGGCAAACTCACTCCTCCCAGCTGAGACTGATTCTATTATCCATAAAGTAAAAAGTATTTCTTGTATTTTATATTATACATTGGAACTGACTCCTTACGTATGTTACAAAAAGCATTTATATTTAACAAATATCTTTGTATTTGTGGAGTATCTAAAGGTACTTGTCGAGGCGGATTCATAAAAGGTCTGTCATTAACAACAGCAAAATCTGTGAGTATATGAAGCACATCTTTTCTTAAGCCACCAGGGACTATAGCTGCCTTTGCATTAGCAACTCTAATCATTATGATTGTCATAATGTGGCAAGTATAAAAAAGTAAGGAATCTGTTTTTAGAAATTAGAAGGTTTTATATAATTTTCCTCCTTCCCCATGTTAGATATTATTTTCCTGATTTGGCTCTTTGTTACAGAGTTCTCTTATGTTGTTTCTTTAACCCTAAAACAGGGATGTAGATATCATTTTAAATTTCTACTGAGCTAGATATTGAAAACTTCAGTTTTTAATGTCATTCGGCTCCTGTATGTTCTTCTCAGCTTGGGGAGCGAAGTGGTAGGCGAGAGCGCTGCTGGGAGAGAGTTTAGCGCCGCGCCCCCTTTGTTATCCACCCATTTGTGTGTTTTCAAGATGATTGAAAACTGTAGAAGAGGTCATACTCTGTGTTTTGTAGGATCCCTCCTTGCTATAAAATCCTGAACTAGCTAATTTTTAAAACAAAATTATTCATGAGAGTGAGAAAAAAGATTCTCTGGTTTAGCAAACCTGACACGAAGGGCTTTTCGTCTTCTTGCCTGCTGACTTTCTGAAGCTTCCTCTCTGACGAAGGTGGTGGTGGTGGTGGTGGAGCTTGTTCTGCATTTGGTTTCGCTTGTTTTAGTCAGTATTTCCTAGCATTGCTTCAGATTTTTTAAGGTAAATTTGAATAGAACAGGCTTGACACTTTTGAACATCTCTTGTAGATTAAAAGGTGTAAGGAGACTTCTGAACATGGGGCATATTCAGATCTGCTTCAGCGTCAGAAGGCAACAATGATTGAGAATAGCAAACTCACAGGGAAGATAAGTGAATTGGAGAACATGGTAGTTGAACTAAAGAGGCAAAAGTTGCGAGTAGAGGAAGAACTTCCAAAGGTCAAGGAAGCTGCAGAAAATGAGTTGAGGAAGCAGCAGAGAAATGTGGAAGACATTGCCCTGCAGAAAATCAAGGCTGAAAGTGAGGCCAAGCAGTACCGCAAGGAGCTTGAGACCATCGTGAGGGAGAAGGAGGCCGCGGAACGGGAGCTGGAGCGGGTGAGGCAGCTCACGGCAGAGGCCGAGGTCAGAAGAGCGACCGTGGAAGAAAATCTGCAGAATTTCCAGAACCAGTTAGAGGAGCACAGCTTCACAAGAAGAACCCTGGAAGATCATCTTAAAAGGAAAGATTCAAGTCTCCATGACTTGGAACAACAGAAAATGAAGTTAATGGAAGAATTAAGAAGAAAGAAGGACAATGAGGAGGAACTCTTGAAGCTGATAAAGCAGATGGAGAAAGACCTAATGTTTCAAAAACATATCGCAGAGAAACAGTTGAAAGAAAAGCAGAAAATTGAACTGGAAGCAAGAAGAAAAATAACTGAAATTCAGCATTCATGTAGAGAAAGTACACTGCCAACATGTGCAATCACACAGGTGACATCACATGAAAACGTAGCTGGTCTTCAGAGAGCAGAGGAACTCAGACAGAAGGTAGATGAGCTCACAGTTGCCAACAGAAAGGCTGAAAAAGATATGAGAGAGCTGAAGTATGAACTCAGTGCCCTCCAGCTTGAAAAGACCTCATCTGAGGAAAAGGCTCGTTTCCTGAAAGAAAAACTGGATGAAACAAATAATTCGCTGAAGTGCCTTAAGTTAGAGTTGGAAAGGAAGGACCAGGTAGAGGAAGGGTATTCTCAACAGCTCAGAGAACTGGGCAGGCAACTGAACCAAACCACAGATAAAGCAGAAGAAGTCATGCAAGAAGCTAATGATCTTAAGAGAATAAAGCACAGTTATGAAGTAGAGCTAGAGTCTCTTCAACAGGAAAAAGGGAAGCTGCAAAGGGAAGTAGACAGGATCACTAAGACCCATGCGATAGCCGAGAAGAATATCCAGCATTTAAATTCACAAGTTAATTCTCTCCAGGAGGAAAAGGAATTCTCTAACGACAGAATACAGTTCTGCCAGAGGAAGTCAGTTCATCTAAAAGAACAATTTGAGAAAAGCCACGCACAGTTGCTTCAAAATATTAAAGCTGAAAAAGAAAACAATGACAAAATCCAAAAGCTTAAAGAAGAACTGGAGAAAAGTAATGAGTGTGCAGAAATGCTGAAACAAAGGGTAGATGACCTTACTAGGCAGAACGATGAAACGAAGTTAATGATGCAGAGAATTCAGGCAGAGTCGGCAAACGTGGTTTTAGAGAAACAAGTTATCCAGCAGAGATGTGAAGCACTGAAAATTCAGGCAGATGGTTTTAAAGATCAGCTGCGCAACACAAATGAGCACTTGCATAAACAGACAAAAACAGAACAGGATTTCCATAGAAAAATTAAATGCCTAGAAGATGACCTGGCCAAAAGTCAAAATTTAGTAAGCGAATTTAAGCAAAAGTGTGACCAGCAGAACGTTATCATACAGAATACTGAAAAAGAGGTTAGAAATCTAAATGCTGAGCTGAATGCGTCCAAAGAGGAAAAGCGACTGGGGGAACAGAAGGTACAGCAGCAGCAAGCTCAGGTGCAAGAGCTAAATAACAGGTTGAAGAAGGTACAGGACGAACTGTACTTAAAGACCATTGAGGAGCAGATGACCCACAGAAAGATGGTTCTGTTCCAGGAAGAATCTGATAGGTTCAAACGTTCAGCCGAGGAGTTCCGGAAAAAGATGGAAAAATTAATGGACTCCAAGGTTATCACCGAACATGACATTTCGGGTATCAAGCTCGACTTTGTGTCTCTTCAGCGAGAAAACTGCAGAGCTCAAGAGAATGCCAAGCTCTGCGAAACAAGTATCAGAGAACTTGAAAGCCAGCTTCAGCAATACCGCGAGCAAATGCAGCAAGGGCAGGATGTAGGAGCAAATCATTCCCAAAAGTGTCGGAGACTTGAAGATGAGCTGGTAGCCCAGAAACGTGAAGTTGAAAACCTGAAGCAAAAAATGGATCAGCAGATAAAGGAACACGAACATCAGTTAGTTTTGCTCCAGTATGAAATCCAAAAAAAGAACCCAGCCAAAGATTGTACCTTCAAACCAGATTCTGAGATGGCAGTGAAGGAGTGCCAGCGCTCTGGAAGCCTCTCCTCTAGGAGCGCAGGACAGCTTCGCCCGGCAGCCGGATCTCCTCTGCTGAGATGGACCCCGGAACCACAGCAGTTTTCCGAAGAAAAATGGCAACATCGGGTCGTTGAGCCAGCGCAGAAGGACGTCCAGTTCTGGTCTTCGGGGGCACCGCACGAGACGGAGAAAAGCCAGCAGTGTTACTCTGAGTATTTTTCTCAAACAAGCACCGAATTGCAGATAACTTTTGATGAGACAAACCCTATTGCAAAATTGTCAGAAATAGAGAAGATAAGAGATCAAGCTCTGTTCAATTCCAGACCACCTGTTAGGTATCAAGATGACAAATGTGAAATGGACCTGGTGACCCTTTTGGCCCCCTTAGAGGTATGCTCCGGATTCTGAGACCTTATCCGCTACATGTCAGGTTTCCTCTCGTTTCCTTTCTCTGCTAAAGTTTTTTAAATGACGTTGGATGGGAGTGGCTCTCTCGTTCTGACAGAAAATGCTATAATTTTCTAGTGATCTACTTGAATCTTTACTACAAGTTACTTTCATTTTAAAGTGCTTGAGATTAAACACACGGATATCATATCTATGGGATTATATTCTGAAGAATGTGACTATAAAACAAAAACTAGAAGAAACAAGCATTTACCTTTAGTTTCTAACATATTCTGGGGACAAATTTCATCTCAGTCTTTTTTAAACCTACCATTTTACTACCTAATTGTCATCTAAAGTAAGCTTCAGACCCTCCAAATAATATTACTTGTTCCAGAACCCTCTTTGTTTTGACATTTTCCTTCTCTTGACTTGCTTCATCTTTGTTATTCTAGGGATTGTATTTGGATTAAGAATGGATAAAGTGGCCTAATGTTCTCTAGATGACTTTTAACGTCTTATAAATTCCTGTTACAGATAGCTAAGAACAAGCAGTATGATATGCACACAGAAGTTACAACCTTAAAACAAGAAAAGTGCCCCGTTTCCAGTACTGAAGAATGGATGCTTGATGGGTGCAGAGCACCTGGTGGATGCACCAGAGGAGATTTCCTCAAAAAAGGCTTAGAATCAGAGACCTTCCAGAACTTTGATGGTGGTCACACGTGTCTGGTTAGGGATGATGAATTTAAATTCCAAGGGCTTCGGCACACCGTGACTGCCAGGCAGTTGGTTGAAGCTAAGCTTCTGGACATGAAAACAGTTGAGCAGCTGCGACTCGGGCTTAAGACTGTTGAAGAAGTTCAGAAAACCCTTAGCAAATTTTTGACAAAAGCCACCTCCATTGCAGGGCTTTATCTCGAATCCACAAAAGAAAAGATTTCGTTCGCCTCTGCAGCCAAGAAAATCATAATAGATAAAATGATGGCTTTAGCTTTTTTAGAAGCTCAGGCTGCCACAGGTTTTATAATCGATCCCATTTCAGGTCAGACATACTCAGTTGAAGATGCCATTCTTAAAGGAGTTATTGACCCTGAATTCAAAATCAGGCTCCTTGAGGCAGAGAAGGCAGCCCTGGGATATTCATATTCTTCTAAGACTTTGTCAGTGTTTCAAGCTATGGAAAATAGAATGCTTGACAGACAAAAAGGTAAACATATGTTGGAGGCCCAGATTGCCAGTGGGGGTGTCATCGACCCAGTGAGAGGCATTCGCATTCCTCCAGGAACTGCTCTGCAGCAGGGATTGTTAAATAATGCCGTCCTCCAGTTCCTACATGAGCCGTCAAGCAACGCCAGAGTTTTTCCTAATCCCAACAACAAGCAAGCTCTCTATTACTCAGAATTACTGCAAATGTGTGTATTTGACGTAGATTGCCAATGCCTTCTCTTTCCATTCGGGGAGAGGAACATTTCCAATCTCAATGTTGAGAAAACTCATAGGATTTCTGTAGTAGATATTAAATCAGGAGCAGAACTGACTGCTTATGAGGCTTTCCAGAGAAACCTAATCGACAAAAGTACATATCTTGAGCTTTCAGGTCAACAGTATCAGTGGAAGGAAGCCACATTTTTTGAATCCTATGGGCATCCTTCTCATATGCTGAGTGATACTAAAACAGGGTTACAGTTCAATATAAATGAGGCTATAGAGCAGGGTATGGTTGACAAAGCCTTGGTCAAAAAGTATCAGGAAGGCCTCATCACGCTTACAGAACTTGCTGATTCTTTGCTGAGCCGGTTAGTTCCCAAGAAGGATTTGCACAGTCCCGTTGCAGGCTACTGGCTGACTGCTAGCGGGGAGAGGATCTCTGTCCTAAAGGCCTCCCGTAGAAATCTGGTTGATCGGATTACTACCCTCAGATGCCTTGAAGCCCAAGTCAGTACAGGCGGGATTATCGACCCCCTGACTGGCAAAAAGTACCGGGTGGCTGAAGCTTTGCATAGAGGCCTGGTTGACGAGGGGTTTGCCCAGCAGCTGCGACAGTGCGAATTAGTGATCACAGGGATTGGCCATCCCATCACGAACAAAGTGATGTCAGTGGGGGAAGCTGTGAATGCAAATATCATAAATAAGGAAATGGGGATCAGATGTTTGGAATTCCAGTACTTGACAGGGGGGTTGATAGAGCCACAGGTTCGCTCCCGGCTGTCAATAGAAGAGGCTCTGCAAGTTGGAATTATAGATGTCTTCATTGCTACAAAACTCAAAGATCAGAAGTCATATGTCAGAAATATAATATGTCCCCAAACAAAAAGAAAGTTGACGTATAAAGAAGCCTTAGAAAAAGCAGATTTTGATTTCCACACAGGACTTAAACTCTTGGAAGTATCTGAACCCTTGATGACAGGAATTTCGAGCCTCTACTATTCTTCATAATAGGACATGTTTAAATAACTTTGCAGAGGGGTGATGCTGTCAGTTCAAATCATGATAGTATCAGTTAAATATACAGTCTAGTACCTTTGCACACACTGCAAGCACTATTTATTTCTTGAGGGCTGGAAATAGCTGATTATTTTGAAGAGAGAATAAGTTTTAAATTGAAAATAACAAACGATTTATTGCTCTTAAAAATGGTTCCATTGAGCTTTGAGATTAGTTTTTTAAATCTTGCATGCACTAAAATAAAAAAGTATTGTACCTAGAATATGGGCTAAGCCTATAAGTTCACAGCACCTTTTCTTTAGACTCTCCATCATTAAATAGATCCAGCCTGATGTTAGGGTTCCTGTTTACTAAATGATCCATTATACTCACTGAAAGCCACTTCGAAAAGCACCATGGAGTCAAAGTGAAAGATGTAAATTCGTTCCCACATCTCTGAGGCTATCATGTTTCAGATTGCTTTGGAAAATGAAAAAGGTTTCAGTTTTTCGGTACACAGTAACTTTCTTTGCATATTAAATGTTTCCCACAATCTCCCATTTCTAGTTAGACTTTGTAATTAAAAGCAGCATTATCGTGTGTTGGATGAGGGGGAAAGATTCTTCTTCATTCCATGTATTTTTCATAGTTGTACACATTCTCTGTTCTTTCAGCTTTCCATTGTCTGATACTTTTCTTTCAAGACAATTGTGATTGTAATGCTAATGCAAAGGGCAGCTATTCAAAGATCTAGTGCTTCATGAATAAAATTATGTTGTTTTATTTGTTGTGTTGATAGACCAGCTGGGAGGTTAGACTGATCATGAAGGCATATTGGTGACAGCTTCCCTGGCTACCGTAATCATTTTGGAAGTACATCTGCTCTGTGACATGATAAATGTGGTTAAGTAATTCAATAAAATATCTCAGTAACCTGTGTGTGATGAAAACTATTTTTACATTTTGGTTTTCTGAAGAGAGGTCCAGTTTAATGGAATATATCTTTTTTTTTTTAACCACTCACACCTGTCAGAAGTCACTGGAAGAAGAAAAGAAAGAACATGTTGAAAAGGCCAAAGAATTGCAGAAATGGGTGTCAAATATCAGCAAGACATTGAGAGATGGAGAGAAGGCTGGAAAACCTTCCCTCTCTAAGCAGAAGGTATTCACTGAGGTCATCGTGGCTTAATATTACCGTCATAGTAGGTAGAGTTTACCGAGTTAATACAGTCCACCTAAAAAATTTAATTCTTTACCTTAATTTTCCCCATTTTTATAGACAATTATTATGAGGATCAGAGAGGTTAAGTAACTTGCCTAAGGAATCACACAGTATGTGGCCAAAGAAAGTGTTTCTGATTCCAAAGCTTGAACTGTGTATATTAGTCTTACTACTAGTAAACTAATGTGTTGCCGTTCCTAATAGTTGGATCTGCCTCTTGACAATTACTTGAGAATTCCTGCAGAGTTGAGTCATCCTGTTCTGTGTCCAGAGCAAAGCAAATCCATGTACCCCATATCTTAAATATAGGCAGTCTTATTCTTACAAATGTAAACAGGAAGTTTCAAGAACAACAAAGATACAAACTAAGGTATTAACATTTTGAGTTAGTTGTGCTTTTCTGCATCTTTTCTATTAAAAAAATTTTTTTTATTAAGGTATTATTGATATACACTCTTATGAAGGTTTCACATGAAAAAACAATGTGGTTACTACTTTCATCCATGTTATTGAGTCCCCCCCCATACCCCATTGCAGTCACTGTCCGTCAGTGTAGTAAGATGCCACAGAGTCACTACTTGTCTTCTGTGTGCTACACTGTCTTCCCCATGGTCCCCTCCACATCATGTGTGCCAATCATAATACCCCTCAATCCCCTTCTCCCTCCCTCCCTACCTGCCATCTTTTCTATTTATAAAGAAGTGTTCACTAGTCACCAGAAGTTCTAGATTCTTTCCCTTAAGTGAATTCTGTAGCTCTGTGGGCTATCTTCTATACCCCAGCTACTTGGCATTAGCTGCATAGCTGTAGCTTGTGAGGTATTCGTGCTCCGTGACGTCTTGGCTGGCCACTTGAAGCTCTCAGGGCATTGGTAGTTAAGGTGTAATTCCTGTATTGATGCTCCTGGTGAGAGCGCTGGAGTTGCTGTTGTATTTTAAAAATAAATTTCAACTAAGTTAAGGAGCAGTTTTTTCTTAAATACTTTTCCTACACTACCCTCCTGCCCCTGACTGACCTTTGGAAGTTTTAGGGGCTATCATTAGCTTCCTCTTCTCGCTCTGCCTCAGTGTCATTCATGGTCAGTTGAAACAGACATTGTTGACATAATTAAATAGGAGAAAACATCAGTGTCTAATTTTGTCTATGAAATGAGGCAAAAGTAACTTATCTGGGGTTCCCCTTGGAGAAGTTTACAGACCTGAGTATATACTTAAATTATTATTTAATTAAAATAAAGCCATATTAGTTTGTAGTCTTACATAGTATATTTCATATTAGTGTGGAAGAAATAAGAGGTTGGAAAGCAATTACATTTGGTGTTTGGAACCCAGAACCTTCAGAAGGTTATTTTATGCAAATACTTAGTTTCAAATATCTTATTTCTTAACTTTTCTCCCTATCAGATAGGAAAAAAACTAAAATAGGAACGTAAACCATAGCAAAAATTTCTTGGGAAAACAAGTTTCTTTTGAGAAATGTGGATTATAAACCTTGGTACTTTCTCAGTCTGTAGTTTTACATTCCCCACAACTTTACTGTCAGTTTTAAACCTAGTACACATAAAAGTAGATACCTTTTTAAATGCAGATCATGGCCTAAATTAAAAATCTCTGTAACAGTTGGTGGTCTTTCTGTTAAAGGAAATTTAAGGTAGTTTGATGTGAATAATAAATGTGCCTATCAAAAATCACTGGCTTCATGATTATCTATAACCAGGAAAGGTCGCCTTGAAGTTGACTCTATTCTGAAGAGAATACATGGGGGAAAATACATCTTTTCATTGGCCCATCATTTCCTTATTTCTGTTCTTTTAGCAGAGAGGCAGTTTCTGAAATGATGTATGCATAAGTGATACACTGAGAGATTAGGAAAAAGTGGTTTTCCTCAAATAGATCACTTATTCTTCTGACTGTCACAGGTGACTTTTCAGTGAAAGTTTTAGCCATGGAAATTATTTAATCTTGGTCTGCCCGCCTATGGATTAGTGCTTTCACCATAATTTTGTCAAAAGGAGCACTATTTCCAGGAGCTTGGGGGAAGAAAGATGCTCTTTTGAATTAGCTGTTATACATTCCTGAGTCGTTTTGAATACTGTGATATACGGGGATGATGGGGCCAGTGCTGGACCTCGGGCCCCCTTGGATGTTCAAGCAGCCTTCGTTTGGGGGTGGGCTGAGACAAGTGCGAGAATCATATAATGCTGTATTACTATTTCCTCATGAAAATGACCACATTGTGGTCACAGAGAGGGCCTTTCTTTCATCATCCATTCTAAATAAAGTACTTTTCTTATCCAGGCCAATAAACTGATACTGATAGGTTTTTGACTTGGGTCACCCAGAAAGTAGATCTCTCATACGGACCTTGATTAAAACTTGATTAGTTTTTAAAGTTTAACCTTTTTTAGTCTTCAGAAGGAGAGAATTTGGATGTGTCTTCTTTGCCTTGCAGATTTCCAGTGAAGAAATATCCACCAAGAAGGAACAGTTATCTGAAGCACTTCAAACCATGCAGCTATTTTTGGCTAAACATGGAGACAAGTATGTTGATTTTCATTAGCTCTTTTATCCACAGTAGTAAAGTGGTCTTAAATACATTCAGCAAAGCTGAGATGGTAAATTTTATTGAGATTTAAGAAATAGAATTCAATCACAACTTTACTTAATAATAACATGACTATAAATTTAGCAATTTGTTACTTTTAGTCTTTACCGAAACTGTGAAATGTACCTGTTAGCCCCATATATTACTGACAAGAAAACAGGCTCAGAGAGGGTAAGGATTATTAGCTAGTGAGTGGTAGAAGCTCCAAGCCAAGTCTTAACTCTTACTAATAATCTCTGAGATTTACCTATTGGAAAATATGTTCTTCATGTTCTTAGCAAAGACCTGTGGCAACCTGATTTCTTATATTTTGGTCCTACTTTTTGCAACAAGGCAAATACATATTTCAGCTAATGCTTCAGGCTGGGAAGGAATCTACCCTTTTCTTAAACCTTTTTCAGCTTCTCCTTTAGGATTATTCCAAAATGACTTTGTATTGTGCCTTAGAGAGTCAGCTTAATTTCCTTGTGAGTTTCTTCCTTCCTCCTTCAGCTTGAACAAGTTTCATCTTGCGTAATGGTACCTTTCTGTCACTTTTCCATGTTGGGACTAACAGTGGGATTTTTCCCTCTGTCAGATAATAGCACTTTGCTATTTTAGGAATTTGTATATGCTACAGAAATGCTGATGTATTAGTTTATACCCTTTCCTTCAGCCTCTTTCTCAAGCAGGAGTAGGATTCTTAGGTGACTAGGGACATCCTTATTTTCATACAGTCATTCTGAGACTTGAGAGATCTGTATATGAGGTTATATTTTATTTTATGACCGTGTGCTTTTTAGAAAAGTATTCTACGTAACAGAATCATTGAGCTTAGTATCATCTTTATCATTTGAAGACTTGCATTCCTCTTTTCATACTTTCTGGTTATTTTAGAATGACAGAAGAAGAAAGAAATGAACTGGAAAAACAAGTGAGAACTCTTCAAGAAAGTTATAATTTATTCTTTAGTGAATCTCTGAAACAACTACAAGAATCACAAACCTTAAGGGATACCAAGGTAGAGGAGAAGGTAATACTATTTATTTAAAACATGAAGCTGCTTCAAGATTCTTAGTTTTACTGCATGATTGTAGCACTATATGTCAATGATAAAGAAATGACCTTGCATTGAAGTGGACGGAGTGTTTTTATGTAGAGATTTCAGTGTTTATTAAATGCAATCTTACACTTGCTGTCATCAGTTTCTATGACATTTTAATCTCTGCCTTGCATGGTAAAAGAAAAGAATCATTCATTTTTCTAACTCTTCTCTTTAAAAGCCATTCTTCTGCTGCTATATTAGGTATTTTACCATGTAAATGTGATGTTTTAATCATCTCTAAAGGTGACAATGGAGTGTTACAGGATTTATTTGATTTTCAGAGCTAGCCATGAGATTTGAGTAATACTGTGCCCTATGTTACAGTGAGGATGCCCTAGCATCTTCTTAAAATAGAGCAGAAATTATTTAAAGTTCAGCCTGTCCTTAAGCTTTTAAAACCTGACCATACAAACTCATAATATTCAACACAACATTCAATATGAAAAAGTTATCTTTATGTATTCAATTCCCTTACTCCCTGGGATACTTTACACACAATTTGTTGCATTTTGGGGGTATGGAACAACCTTTCTGGTCTGTTAGTTTTTGACTATGAAGAGGTCTGTATGCTGTAAACATGAATAGCATGGGGACTGACACTTTTCCATGTCAGTAGACTAATCTCACCCGGGTGCAGAAAGCATGATTTGCCTTCTAGGTGTGTTCTGTTTTCTCACTATCATCATCTACTCTGTTGTGTCCTCACTAACCTTGTTAATGTACACCGTATTAAGTTTTCAATTCACAGATGCATGTTGTTTTCAAAGCTTTTATCACATCCTGTGCTGTTGAATAGATCACTGACATAGATCACTTGTGCATTTGAGCTGCCTAACATTCACAGCATTGCTGCGCCTTGGTAAGTAGAGGATTTCTATGTTGAAGAGTATTCCATATTAAAAAATGCAAACTACGTTTCATGAAACCGCCCACTCTTGTGTTACAGACTGATCTGGGAATTTTGTATTTTCCTTTCAGCTGGATAAAGTGATTGCAGGCACCGTTGATCAGAAAACTGGAGAAATCCTTTCAGTCTTTCAGGCAGTTTTAAAAGGCCTCATTGACTATGACACAGGAATCAGGTTGCTTGAGACACAGCTAATGATTTCTGGTCTAATTTCACCAGAATTAAGAAAATGCTTTGACCTCAAAGAAGCCAAACACCATGGCCTTATCGATGAGCAAGTTCTGTGCCAACTCGAAGAATTAAACCAAGCAAAGGAGATTATTTCTGCTGTGTCATCCCCCACCATTCCAGTGCTAGGTGCTCTGGCTCAGGGCAGGTTATCTGAACCCATGGCCGTCCGGGTGCTTGAGATTCTGGTTTCCACGGGCTTTCTAGTTGTGCCAGCCACAGGAGAGCAGCTGACCCTGCAGAAGGCCTTCCAACAGAACTTGGTGTCCTCAGCATTATTTTCTAAAGTCCTAGAAAGGCAAAATACGTGCAAAGATCTTATTGACCCCTGCACCTCTGAGAAGGTGTCTTTAGTAGGCATTCTACAAAGAAGTATCTTACAGGAGAACACTGGGCTGCGGCTTCTACCTGTGAGACCGCAAGAAGGAGGCAGAATAACATTAAAATGTGGAAGAAACATAAGCATTTTAAGGGCTGCTCATGAAGGTCTCATAGACCGTGAAACTATGTTTAGGTTATTAGGCGCACAGCTTCTCTCTGGAGGTCTGATCACCTGCAACTCTGGTCAGAGAATGACTGTGGAAGAAGCTATGGCAGAAGGGGTGATTGACAGGGACACTGCTAATAGTATTCTCACCTATCAAGTTCAAACGGGTGGAATCATCCACTCCAACCCTGCCAAACGTATAACTGTCGATGAGGCAGTCCAGTGTGATTTAATAACTTCTAGCAGCGCTCTGCTGGTGCTAGAGGCTCAGCGAGGCTATGTCGGACTCATTTGGCCACACTCTGGTGAAATATTTCCCACATCTTCTTCCTTGCAGCAAGAATTGATTACAAATGAGTTGGCGTACAAAATCCTGAATGGCAGGCAGAAGATAGCTGCCCTTTATATTCCAGAAACTTCTCAAGTCATTGATTTGGATGTTGCTAAGCAGCTTGGAATTATAGATAACAACACAGCTTCGATTTTAAAAAGTATAATGCTGCCTGATAAAATGCCAGAGTTGGGAGATTTAGAAGCTTGTAAAAATGCCAGAAGATGGCTCTCTTTTTGTAAATTCCAGCCATCGACAGTCCACGATTACAGGCAAGAGGAGGATGTTTCTGATGGAGAAGAGCCAGTGGCAACTCAGAGCTCAGAACAAACTAAACAATTGTTCCTGTCTTATTTGATGATAAATAGCTATATGGATGCAAACACAGGGCAAAGACTTTTACTGTATGATGGAGACTTGAATGAAGCCGTTGGTATGCTCCTGGAAGGCTGTACTACAGGATTTGATGAGGACGTACCCGTAAAAGAATGTCTTGATGTCTTAAGACTCCCTGGTGTATATCTGAGTAATGCTCCGAGTAAAGAAAGGGATGAAAGCATAGCTTCACCAAGTATTTTTGATACATATCATTGCAGAGAACCCAAAGAAATCCCTGAAAATAGAAACCATGCCATAGATGAAGAGTTTAATGAAATGGGAAATAATGCTATCAGAAATGAATTTCATCCGTCAGAAAACCTGGCGAATGTAGGGATAACTGATAATAAAGTTAAGAGTTCATCCAGTGTGTGTGTACCCAATTCTGTATCCTATCTAACAGAGTCTGGACTTTCAGAAGTGAGCATGCTTAGACAAGACCCTGAGTGCATACTTGAAAAGTGTAAAATTCAGAGCCAGGTTGAAACAAATGAACATGCAGGTGGATGTAGTCATTCTAAAAACATTCAAAACTTTGCACGTGATTTGATAACAAATCCTATTGTGAAATCAAAAATGAGTAGAATCTGTGATTTGAATGAAACAGAGAATGAAGATAATCTAAGCAAGGATTCAGCTATCTTTGACTATTCCCCCAGGCTAAGTGCCTTGTTAAGTCATGATAAATTGAGGAATGATCAGGGAAGTGATAACAATGTTCACACCACAGAGAACCATGGAAATAAATGTGAAGCCCCTACATCGCCATTCAATGACCAAACCATGTTGTTAGGCCAAAGAGTGGGAGAAACATTTCAAGACCAGTTTCTGGGAATTGCAGCTATCAGCATCAGTTTACAGGGAGAACCCTCTCGACAGAAATCTTTAAATATCCATAATAGTGCTTGTCAGGTACAATATCACAATGATAAATGTATTTCAGATACTTATGGTGAGGATGAAAAAATGCATGCTGTTTCTCCAAAGAAACCTGCAGATGAGCAGGATGAGCCCAGAGTGGGAGAGCACACCTTTGCCGTGACTTCAAAGGGCGACAGCGACAATACATCTCACGTGTGTGGTGCACCATTGTTTGAAGAAGCCGTCAGCACTGGTGACTATGAAACATCGCTCCTGGACGATCAGCAGAGTGTCTCAGAAACAGACACTGACAGTGATGACGATTTTTATGATACTCCCTTGTTTGGAGATGATGACCATGATTCTCTGCTTCTTGAAGGTGACGACTGTGACTGTCTGCAGCCTGAGGACTATGATACCCTGCAGGAGGAAAATGATGGGGCGGCTCCTCCTGGTGATATATTTTATGATGCTTCAAAAGACAATGAAAATCCGGTGATGACCCAGGAGGGATCGGTTGATCGCTCAAGCTTGAAGAGAGAAGCGCAGTCTGCTCAGGATTTTTTCTTAGATATCAAGAAAGAGGAGTTAGATTCCGGTGAAAGAATTTGTTTACGTTCAGGTGACTCATACGAGGTAAATGGGCAGTTGCTGGAAACTGGATCAGAAAGGGAAAGTATGAATCACCTTGAAGGGGATGAGTCTGACTCACTGACTGATTATGAAATTGTAGGGAGTAAAGAGAGCTTCAGTGCTCCATTAAAATTCGATGACACTGGGTGTTGGAGGGGGAGAAAGGAAGAGTATGGAACTGGACAAGAATTTAAATTTGACACTGGTCATTTAGACTCTATGCAAAATGAAGAACGTTACGGGGGTTACACATGTGACAGTGATGATCAGGATGATGAGGACGATTTTGACAGCGATGGCGGTGATGAAGGAATGGAAGGTGAGAATGAAAAGCCCACGTGCCAAGAGGAGGCTGAAGACGCAGATATCCCGTCATGTGCCACCGCAGTAAATGAAAACGGAAGCAGTCATGAAAATCAAAGTATTAAAATGATTCTTCTGGATAAAATGCACAATTATAATTCTTTATCAAACCAGCAAGGTGTGAATGTTTTACAACTAGAATCAACTAGTGAAAGTAGCTTAGTTACTGAAAGAAGTGACCTTCCAGAATATACAACGGAGGTTGTTAGGAAAAGCAAAGATCTGTCGAGTCATGAGATGCTCTTTAAGAAGCCTGTCATTAAAGACACTGAATCAGAAAACATCTTTGACCCTGTAGATATTTTACATAATACTAATGTCTGTTCAACTTCTGAGTTAGATAATGATCTAATGAATGTGAAGTTTAAATTGATTGAAGGGCCAGAATCTACTGACTCTGTGAAAGGTGGAGGTCAATATTTTGAGAATGCAATGTTTCGGGTTGACTCATCTTTTGATGAAACCATTTGTTCTGAGCCTGACTTAAAAGGAAAACCTTCTGAGGAAAGCCATTTGTCACCCACAGCCGCTGTAACTAACAAAGGTCATCAAGGAAATGGAAGAGATGTAATTAACAAGAAAGATGACAAAAATAACATCCTCATAGAAGATGAAACATCAATTCATGAAATGTGCTCGGATGAAAAAGTGCTTATGGAAGGTCTTGTAGACAATAATAAATATTCGAAACTTTGGCCTTGTAAAAGTAAAAGGGAGAGTCTTGATTCAGCTAATACTCAGTTTCCATATCTACCCATTACAAACAAGGAAGAACAGAATAAGAAAGGAAGCCTTAAAAAAGCAACTGTGACTCTTAAAGATGAACAGAAGAATCTACAAACAATGGTTAATAAAAGTCCTGTTCAGTTTGAGAATCTTGAAGAAATATTTGAGGCATCAGTTTCCAAAGTGATCAGTGACGACGTGAGCTCAGACATTGTATTGTCTGAAGGGACTGCAAGTGTTGAGAAGGATTCACTCACTGATGGGCCTGAGAAAGAGTTTGATCTGTTTGCTTATTTGAAGCAGTGTGCTAAAAGTGTGAAAGCAAAAGATGTCGTGAAACCAAAGGAAGATAGACCAAGCTGTATTCTAGCAGCTTCCCCTCCCAGGGGAGAGCCCTTACAATCAGAAGTTAGTGATACAGAAGGGAAGACCACGCTTACCCATGAAGTCTCATCTCTAAGTGAGATGGTGCAATGGAATGATCTTTGCACCAAAGAAAGTATCTCAGAAGGAGAAACAGAAGTTCCTGAGCTCACACCAGAAAGAGATAAAAGCACTCTATCAGTCTTACCTCTCAGAAATGTGGAAGGCCTTGGGAAAAATACTGATTTTGTTCAGTCAGACCTCTCTACAAATGGAGTAAGAAATGGTAACTCCTGTAACACTAAGAAAGGAAGAACAGAGCAAGGACCACCCAAAGAAGAAGCCTTGTCTCCAGGACTCCAAGAAGAGGAGGTTCAGGTTTCTGAATTGCCTCAGGTATTCATGGAGGATGTAAAGGATATTTTAAAAAGTAGATTGAAGGATGGTCATGTGAATCCTCTAGAGGCTGGAGAAACTTTAGCCTGTGCAGACATTAAAATTTTTATTCAAAACTTAGTGAAAAGAGTTAGCACATCACACTTGGTAAATGAAGCATCTAAAGTTCCCAGTGACTCTAAGATCAGTGACTGTTCTGGAATTTCCCCCATGAATAACTCACCAGACCTAAGAGAAGAGTGTCGAGATGATCCATTCCATATTTCAAATCTTAAGTCTGAGCTTCTCCTTGATATACTTAAGCAAAATCAATATAGCCAAAAAATTATGGGAGCATTTGAACTGATAAGAGAATTAACTCAGATAGGGTGTGACTTAGAGAAAAGAGCTAGCCCGTCTAAAGTTCTTCCACTGCAACTTGAACATATTTTCTACAAGCTGCTAGCTGATGCGTATTCTGAGCAAGTACAAAAGGTTGGAGACCTGAATCAAAAATCATCTGCTACTTCTGAGATGGTGGGTGAAAAGCCACACATTCTTGATGATCTTAAAGGCAGAGAAGGAAACCATTGTTCTCCTAATTTACAAAAAGAAATTGGACAAGAAAACTCTACTATGTGTGCATCAGTCTTGCCAAGAGATGAGAAGCCAGAGGAATTGCACAATTATTTCCCAAACCATCTGGAATGTATTTCAGGGTCAAAAGAAATGACTTCTGGAAATAGCTCAATGGAACAAGTAAGTTGACTTTACATTTTATATGGCAGTAGTTGCATGACACATTTGAGAATAAACCCATACATTTTATTTACTTGAAAAATCTGCATAAAGGCTATTGAATTAAAATT
The DNA here is from genome assembly GCA_032199065.1 of Smutsia gigantea. Taxonomy (NCBI): domain Eukaryota; kingdom Metazoa; phylum Chordata; class Mammalia; order Pholidota; family Manidae; genus Smutsia; species Smutsia gigantea. The sequence goes on along the minus strand of JAVSCE010021427.1, from coordinate 749,176 downwards.
TCCAAATTTGTGTTTAGTTTTCCAGTGAGCTACAGCAGTGTTTACAACACACATCAAAAATGCACGAGTATTTGGTTTTGCTTCAAGATATGAAGCCCCCCTTAGATAATCAAGATTCTCTGGATAACAATCTAGAAGCTTTGAAGAACCAACTTAAACAATTAGAGGTAAGAATCGCTGCCCACTGCGGGTGGTAGCCAGATGATGTTAATTCGGAAAAATAAGCAGAGCACTTTTATGTTTTGAATATTGGTTATATACATTGTGTTTCTTACTAAACAGTTCTGGGGTATTAATTTTTTTGCAGACATTTGAATTGGGACTGGCTCCTATTGCTGTTATTTTAAGAAAAGACATGAAGTTGGCAGAAGAGTTTTTAACGTCTCTTCCCAGTGACTTCCCCAGAGAACATCTTGAGGGGTTGAGTACAAGCCACCAAAATTTGCAGACTGCTTTCTCTTCCCTCAGCAACGAGTCTTCAGAAAGAATGAAACACGTCATGCTCGCCATTGAGTCTGAAATGGTAGGCATCAAAACGTTTCACATGGACTCAGAATTTAAGTTTTGAGGAAAATCTGATTATTTGAAAATTTAGTCATAAGATGAAGTATTTTGTTTTCAGACTATTAAACTCTTAAAACAGAATCATTTTTCAAAGGAGTTTGAAATTTGGGGACTGACAGAAATGAATACTCCATTTTATTTTCTAGTCTAAACTAGCAATTTCCCACGAAGAATTTCTGCACAAACTTACATCGTTCTCACATTGGATATCAGAGAAGAGCAAATCTGTGAAGGATAGTGAGATTGTGGGTGTTTGCGATACTGAACATGCAAAGAAAAGTTTGGAGTTTCTCAAGGCAAGTATCAAATAAGATGAAGTTCATTAAAAACCTGTGGATTTAATGTAGCAAATGTTTAGGAAATACATGACTCCTAAACCTAGGAGGAGTATTTCCTTTATCTCTAAATGTTTGCTCATAGTTGACATAACTATAAAATAATCACAACTTCATGGATGTCATTCTGATGTTATCTCAACTCTTGCTATCACTGACATGTTGAGATATGTATTTATGCATCAGTTATGTAAATACATAATAACAGTATACATTAATCATATAAATACATATTGGTGTAAGTAGTATTTATGTACTAGTCATTTTTTTCATGCCTTTTATTTTCCAAGTTCTTAATTTGAACAGCATGCCTCATGAATGATGGTTAGACTTCTGGCCTGCAAGTCAGAAAACTGAAATTCTGGCCCATTGAATTTATGTTTCAAATTTCTCATAGTCTCAGTTATGTGCTAGCACAACTACATGGATATTATAAATATAAGCAAGTAACATTTCAGTGTTGATGTTTCCCTTTTATGGGCTAAGTGTACATAATTTGGATCTTTGCCTTTTGTTGGAGTTACATTTTAAGTGTGATGTGGCAAGTAAGGTTAAAGTACTCTCAGGGGGGGTTATCTTTTTATATAATATGAATGACCGTAATATTTAAATAATTTCATCGTTACCATCTATTACTAGGTGATGAATAGATTTTTAACTAAATGATTCATGAGAAAAAGTCCATAAGACCTTGAGTTCCTAATATATGAAGTATATTTTACAAATAAATATTGTTCATAAAAACTTTATATTTTGGCTTAGCTCCCATTTGGTAACTTGTACCACTTTGTTCACAGAATGTGTTGAAAGACCTTGGACATACCAAGATGCACTTGGAGAACACTGCCTTTGATGTGCAGTTCTTCATTTCTGAATATGCCCAAGATCTGTCTCCTAACCAAAGCAAACAACTGCTGAGGCTCTTAAATACAACGCAGAAGTGTTTTCTTGACGTACAGGAGTCCGTAACTACCCAGGTGGAACATTTAGAGGCTCAGTTACAGCTAGAACAAGATCTCGATGATCAGAAGGTTTGCCTTTCTTTGTGGAGTTGGAATTCTTTGTTTTTAGCTCTTTAGTACAAAGCCTGTAATGTTGACCCCCAGGGATTGTGGCACAATACGAAAGATTTTTCTGGAAAGGCAGTTCATGGACAGGATATAATGGAGAGATCATACCATAGATAAAAATATTGTTTTCCATAATAATGCTATACAGTTAGTTTATTTTAATTTTCATGACTCCTTAGAACAACTATTTTCAGGTAAGAGTCATGATTTTTTTTTCTAAGTAGGAAATACCAATGCAGTCAGAAATCTCAAGGGTTAAATGGATGGCTGTATGGATCAAGAAGGTTAAGGGTGTCTTTCTCCTCTGGAAGGCAGTTTGGCACAGCAGTGCAGAGCCAGGCTGCCTGAGTTCACATCTCAGCTATACTCAGTCATGTGTGACGTAGGGCTAGTCACTTAACCAGCTCTCTCATCGGTAAATTGGAAATAGTAAGAGTGCCTCCTGGTGGTATTGTGAGCATTGATAAATAGTGCGTGTAAAACTGTACATGTTTGGCATGTGTCAAGCTCCTAGTAAACATTATCAATGGCTATAAGATGAACAGTGTGTGAATAATAGGAAAATGAAAGATGCAAGTAATTAGTAGTGCCATCCTAAATTAATCTCTTAGGAAGATTTAGTGAATTGTATTAGAGTGCTGCAACTCATAGTAAGAATGAACAAAGGGGTGGGACTGGAATTAGACTTAGTGCTTAAGTAAAAATATTGCATGCTGTGCACCTGTTATTATTTTTTGAAGCACCCAGGCATTGTTTCTAGCATGATAACCTATATACACATATCAAATATGTTAACAGACAAATCACGACTAACTTCTGTTTTGATGTCCTTTTGCAGAAGTAATTGTTTGTGTCGCAGGTTTCAAGAACTTAAGAAAATGGAATGTTTCTTCCTGTCGGTCAGAAGTTCCATCTCTTAGACATGCATGGCCAGTATTCTGTCGAGCAGTTTCATCCAAACATGATCTTCCTTGTATATAGGACATGCTCTTACTTTCTGTATCATGTCGCTCAGTCTGTATCCCACTGCTACCATGTTTACAGCATACTTAGAAAAGCTTGAAAAATTGTGTTCTAATTTTGTGTCTAGAACTTGCAAAATGTATCCTAATAGGGAGCTGTCAAAACAGGAAGTTTATGGCCACACATTTCAGATGCTTCTGGTTTGGGTCCACTTCAGGTCATGGCAGAGCGTCAGCAGGAGTACAGAGAGAGACTCCAGGGGATATGTGATCTCCTCACCCAGACTGAAAACCGCCTGATCGGTCACCGAGAAGCCTTCGTGATTGGAGATGGCACAGTTGAGTTAAAGAAGTACCAGTCCAAGCAAGAGGTAAAATTTGGTTTTGCATCAGCAGTTTAATTACTAAGTTTGATATTAACAAATGATACTCATTTTGATTACATTTCGACATTAAGCTTGATTGCCATTGGTCGGAAAGCAGTTAGGATTATCAATAAATAGCCATCATTTTAGCTTTACTGAGGCAAGGTGTACTTAGATTCTTCCAGACCTGAGCTTTAAACTTTCTACAAAGTTAAGTTAAATCTCTAACTTGACGTAAGCCAGGTCATTTTCTTGACTGGTTTTGTTTGAAATACTGAGTGGAGGAGATGTAAAGGAGGTTTGATAATGGAAGTAACCTTGTGTGATGAGTTCAAACTTGGGTCCACTTAAGGCCAACCCACTCATCTGCAAATTAGGTAAAATAGATAGACATCAGTTAGGGTTCTTTTTCTTTCTTAGTTCCTTCTTGCTCATTTCATCTTTATCTACAGTCTCTTCCTTTTCACTGAAGTAACAAACAATAATAACAGTTGGGGTATCTTTATTTGGTGTCAGAAGAAAGAACATTCTCATTGTAATGAGGCAGCTCTTGGTTCAAATCCCAGATGTGACACGTTGTTAGCTTTATAGTTTTTTGGAGCCTCAGTTTCCTCACTGGTCATGCTTGCATTGATTGTAAGAGTTTAGTAAGTGTTGTGTGTTAAGTGACTGACACAGTTAAGGTCACATTGCAGCAGCTCAGTAAATTGTAGCTCTTCCAGTTCAAATACTTTTCAGAAGAATTGGAAGTGGCTTAAAATGAAAGCATGGAAAAATAATATGAAAGTGCAAGCACAGTACAATGTAGAGAATGAAAATACAAAGTAAATATGGAAGAGAAGAGGAAAAATGACAGAGAGAAATCTAGACCGAGGAGAGCTATAACTGCTGAAGAGAGATTCTAATTCTGAGCTTCCTAGAAGCGGGGGGCAAAGAAGCAAACATTACGTATTTTAGAGCTCTGGTGTTTAGAAGAAGAAAGTATATTAGTTCACTGGGAGAACTATTTTGTTTTTATCCTGAGTAACAGAGGTATATTAAAAAATAAATGCTTAGAAACAGACTACATAATATTACCATGTATTTAAGAGCTGTTATAAATGTGTTTACATAATGTAAAAATATCTGGTGTGTGTAAACTTGGGTGGATTATACATTGAATACTTCATTATTTTCAGTGTTTTACAAGGCATATCCCTTTGTTAAACATGAAAATCTCATACCGTTCTTTAGTGCTATTGAGATTTCAAATTATATTAAATATTGTGATACAAATAAGCTGACTCCAATAAACACTGAATATGCATTTTCAACCTATACATACTAGACTCTCCTTCTCTGCTCATGCCCTCTTTTAGGATCACAATTCTGGAAGAATTAAGTCGGTGATAATATGATTTTTTTTCTTTGGTGTTACAAGGAATTACAGAAAGATATGCAAGGAAGTGTGCAGGCACTGGCGGAAGTAGTGAAAAACACAGAGAACTTCTTAAAAGAGAATGCTGAAAAGCTGTCACGAGAAGAGAAAGCTTTGATTGAACAGAAACTCAGTGAAGCCAAGATAAAGTGTGAACAGCTTAATTTAAAGGCAGAACAGTCGAAAAAGGAACTGGATAAAGTTGTGACAACAGCAATCAAAGAAGAAACTGAAAAGGTCCTTATTCAAATACATGGTACCCTATTGCTTTGTGAAAATGATGACTGTCACAGTGCCTTGATTTATTAAGTGGTATCAGGCAGTAGTAAGCAATGATTAGCACCAGGGGCTAGAATTTTAGATTTCCAGGTATGTAACTGACCAGATACCACAAAATGTTTGAAGCACTGGCTTTGCTTAACTTAAAAAAAAAAAGTGGGATTGTGAACCTTTCTACTTGTGAACTATGAGAGGAGCCATTCAATTACAGTTAACATTTCAGGATGTATTTTTAAGAACAGTGGAAACTTCAGAGTAAATGTCTGTTGCTGTAAGGTTTAATTTCATTTTTAGTTTTCAGTTTTCAGTGTGCATAGTTGTTCGTTACGTCCACTCTAATTTAAGTGATGGGAATATTTACTTTGGGAATGTCTTTAATGCCTCAGCCTGTGTTCAGAATACCTACTATGAACTTCCCCTGCCCAGGTTGCGGCTGTGAAGCAGCTGGAAGAAAGCAAATCCAAAATAGAAGACCTTTTGGACTGGCTGTCAAATGTTGACAGAGACTCAGAAAGGACAGGGATAAAACGGAAACAGGTCATTGAGCAGAATGGGACTCATGTCCAAGAAGGTGACAGTAAGTTGGCGATTGGAGAAGAGGATGAAGTTAACGGTAACCTGTTGGAAACTGATGTTGACGGGCAAGTTGGAGCCACTGAGGAGAATCTGAATGAACAATACCAAAAAGTGAAGGTTTGTTGTTTTAAACACAGTGATAGAGTTAAATTCTATTTTCAGGTCTGTGATGATGGGAACTAAACACAGAGTTATCTTTCAAACCTTAATGACCTTTGAGAGTAAAGTCTTTTTGTACTAGATTCATCATTATGTTAAATATAAGTTGTAAAATGTAAGTTCAGAATCCTAAGCAGATCAAAAATCATGAGAAATAAATTGCTCAATGTGGCATTCTTATAAGTGAAGCAGGTTTATAAGGAATTCATAGAAATAGTAATAATAGCAAATATTTATAGAGAGACTACAGTGGGCCCTGCATTTTCCAAGCTCTTCCATTTTAAACTCATTTGGTTCTCCCAGCTCTCTGAGGTTATAATTATCATGTTACAGAGAAAGTGGGAAAGTCACAGAAGTGAAGTAACTTGCTCAAGTTTAAACATCTAGTAAGGGATGGAGTTTGGATTCAAAGCTAGACCTTGAGCTCAGTCACTCTGCTAAACTCAAATCCGTGTTCTAGCCCAGTTTGCTGTACAATCTTGAGTTCACCTCGGTTCTCTCGGAGCCTCTACTCCTCTCTCTGATGAACTCGGATGAGTTTCTCTCTCCAGTGAAGGCCATTGTTGAGAAGAGGAATGAGAGCCTTTCTAAAAATTCAGTGTGATGGAGATTAAAGCTAACATTAATGCTCTGATGGGAGCATGGGTAACTTTGAAAAGCCATCTTTAAAGCGTCACATAATTGATAATTCTGTTTCAGCATTTGATATTTAGTAGTCAGATGACTGGACTTTACTTTTCCAGTTCTGTGTGTTTTCGTCTAAGTCTTTGTCTTTGGAGTCTTTGGAATAGAAGGCTCTCTGTGAAGTTGCTATATTACTGAAAAAATTAAGCTGGAAGAATGGAAGTATTTACTGTATGTAATTTCAAGAGACTATTACAGAACATTATTGTATTTATCTCTTAAAATGAAAAACTAATGAATTCCTAAAGGAACCTTATGAATCAGAAGTCAGGAAAGGTTAGTGACTTGACCCAGGTAGTAGAAAAGACCAGTGGGTGGATTCAGGCATGAAGATGTCTCATAGGAAGGCCACTCTGTGACATTTGCCTTCTGATATTTTCAGTTCTAAGAATATGGGACTCCGAGGGTGCTTTAGAAACGCCTGGCCTCCTGGTGGACGGGAGGGATTGCCTGAGTGGGATCACACTCTGTTTGTGGCTCTCTCCTGTTGTGCCATGTGTTCTGGGCCAAGTGATCCTCTTCCTTCAGCTTGGATTTCATCATCTGTAACAGGAAGGGGTGGTCCAGATAACTTATAAGGTGTTTATGTGTCTATCCGACCTACTATGTGCAAAAGACCTCCTGGAAGGTAGTATATAAATATAATTCAAATACCAAAGACACAATCTTTGGGAGAAAAGTTATTTAGACAAAAATATTTCTCATGTGCCCACAGTGTGGCAGGCATTGTTACAGGTCGTGAGGATATGAGTATTAATGAGTCTCTTCTCTGCTAGTTGGGGTCAGACCTTGTAAGGGATCCACAGCTATGCCTCTCAATCCTTTTAACGCCATAGCATACATATATTATTCTTATTTTGTTCCTGTGTGCCAGCACTGTCCTAGGTTCTTGAGATTCCCCAGTGAGCAAGATAAATTCCCTCTCACAGTGTTTGCACACTAGGAGGGTGAGGATGGCAGGGATGACAAATACCTAAATTCCATGGGATTTGGAATGTTACAAGGTAGCAACTTTTTGCTTAGAGAAGTGAATTGACTGGGTACAGGTGGGTGAGTGTGGGGCTTGGGGCCACTTTTCAGTGTTCAGTAGGAACATTCTAGTACGCCACATGGAGGTTTGTGCAAAGACTTAGAGGAGATGGGGGTTTCTTGACAGATATCTGAGGGAAGGACTGTTGCCAGACAAGAACAATTAGAGAAGAAAGTCCTAAAGTGCTGACAAGGTGGGGTGGGGGTATTTGGGGGAGAGGCTGACTGCCTGGGGTGATATGGAAGAGGACCAGGTCATGGAAGGATCTCTGAGGTAAGGTGACCATGTCATTTGGCCCACGTGGGCCTTATAAGGAAAATGGCCCAAAAGATTATTATCCTTTTTGCCATATTTGTATGGCATACTGGGGTGAATGGCAAAAGCTGCCATGACCAGAGAGAAGGTGACTCCTGCTCCCGAGGCCCACCCTAAAGCTGCCCTGAAGGCTGAGCCAATTGATAGCCCTGTACACCTGTGGCCTGTTGGCAGCACATCTACCAGAAGCCCTGTCCTTTGCCTTCTGCGTGGATTTCAATCCCTGGCAGATTCCTTAGGAAGTGTTCTACATACATGATATCATGTGGTCCTTTCAGCAAACTTAACAATAGGTGGGGATTATTGTCCTCATTTTCCACATGTAGAAAGCCGAGACCTTGGAGAAACCAAGGAGCTCCAGTACTCTCTTTTACTATATATACTCCTCTAACTTATACTGGGCTTCTCTGAATGTATACTGTTCTTGCTTAATTATTGTCATAGTGCTTTTTAAAAAAATTTACTTTGGTATCATTAATCTACAACTACATGTGCAATATTATGGTTATTAAACTACCCCCTTCATCAGGTCCCCCCCACCAACCCCATTACAGTCACTGTCCATCAGCGTAGTGAGATGCTATAGAATCACTACTTGTCTTCTCTGAGTTGTACAGCCCTCCCCGTGCCCCCCCAACATTATATCTGCTAATCGTAATGCCCCTTTTTCCCTCTTATCCCTCCCTTCCCGCCCATTTTCCCCAGTCCCTTTCCCTTTGGTAACTATTAGTCCGTTCTTGGGTTCTGTGAGTCTGCTGCTGTTTTGTTCCTTCAGTTTTTTTCTTTGTTCTTATACTCCACATATGAGTGAAATCATTTGATACTTGTCTTTTTCGGCTTGGCTTCTGTCACTGAGCATAATACCCTCTAGCTCCATCCATGTTGTTGCAAATGGTAGGATTTGTTTTCTTCTTATGGCTGAATAATATTCCATTGTGTATATGTACCACAACTTCTTTATCCAGTCATCTACTGATGGACATTTAGGTTGTTCCATATCTTGGCTATTGTAAATAGTGCTGTGATAAACATAGGGGTGCATCTGTCTTTTTGAAACTGGGCTGCTGCCTTCTTAGGGTAAATTCCTAGGACAGGGATTCCTGGGTCAAATGGTAATTCTATTTGGAGTTTTTTGAGGAACCTCCATACTGCTTTCCACAATGGTTGAACTAATTTGCATTCCCACCAGCAGTGTAGGAGGGTTCCCTTTTCTCCACATCCTCGCCAACATTTGTTGTTGTTTGTGTTTTGGATGTTGGCCATCCTCACTGGTGTGAGGTGATATCTCATTGTGGTTTTAATCTGCATTTCTCTGATGATTAGCGATGTGGAGCATCTTTTCATGTGCCTGTTGGCCATCTGAATTTCTTCTTTGGAGAAGTGTCTACTCATGTCCTCTGCCCATTTCTTAATTGGATTATTTGCTTTCTGTTTGTTGAGGTGCGTGAGTTCTTTATATATTTTGGATGTCAACCCCTTATCGGATATGTCACTTATGAATATATTCTCCTATACTGTAGGATCTCTTTTTCTTCTACTGATGGTATCCTTTGCTGTACAGAAGCTTTTCAGCTTGATATAGTCCTACTTGTTCATTTTTGCTTTTGTTTCCCTTGCTTGGGGAGATATGTTCATGAAGAAGTTGCTCATGTTTATGTCCAAGAGATTTTTGCCTATGTTTTTTTCTAAGAGTTTTATGGTTTCATGACTTACATTCAGGTCTTTGATCAACCTTGAGTTTACCTTTGTGTATGGGGCTAGACAGTAGTCCAGTTTCATTCTCTTTCATGTAGCTGTCACGTTTTTCCAACACCAGCTGCTGAAGAGGCTGTCATCTCCCCATTGTATATCCAAGGCTCCTTTATCAAATATTAATTGACTGTATATGTTTGGGTTAATGTTTGGATTTTCTATTCTGTTCCACTGGTCTGTGGGTCTGTTTTTGTGCCAATACCAAATTGTCTTGATTACTGTGGCTTTGTAGTAGAGCTTGAAGTCAGGGAGCATAATTCCCCCTGTTTTATTCCTCCTTCTCAGGATTGCTTTGGCTATTCGGGGTCTTTTGTGGTTCCATATGAATTTTAGAATTATTTGTTCCAGTTCATTGAAGAAAGCTGTTGGTAGTTTGATAGGGATTGCATTGAATCTGTAGATTGCTTTAGGTAGTATAGCCATTTTGACAATATTTATTCTTCCTAGCCAAGAGCATGGGATGCATTTCCATTTGTTAGTGTCCTGTTTAATTTCTCTTAGGAGTGTCTTGTAGTTTTCACGGTATAAGGTCTTTCACTTCCTTCGTTAGGTTTATTCCTAGGTATTTTATTCTTTTTGATGCAATTGTGAATGGAATTGTTTTTCTGGTTTCTCTTTCTGTTAGTTCATCATTAGTGTATAGGAAAGCAACAGATTTCTGTGTGTTAATTTTGTGTCCTGCAACTTTGCTGAATTCAGATATTAGCTCTAATAGTTTTGGAGTGGAGTCTTTAGGGTTTTTTATGTACAATATCATGTCATCTGCAAATAGTGACAATTTGACTTCTTCTTTACCAATCTGGATGCCTTGTATGTCTTTGTTTTGTCTGATTGCCATGGCTAGGAACTCCAGTACTATGTTGAATAACAGTGGAGAGAGTGGGCATCCTGGTCTTGTTCCCGATCTTAGATTAAAAGCTTTCAGCTTCTCGCTGTTAAGTATGATGTTACCTGTGGGTTTGTCATATATAGCCTTTATGATGTTGAGGTACTTCCCCTCTATACCCATTTTGTTGAGAGTTTTTATCATGAATGGATGCTGAATTTTGTCAAATGCTTTTTCAGCATCTATGGAGATGATGATGTAGTTTTTGTTCTTCTTTTTGTTGATGTGGTGGATGATGTTGATGGATTTTCAAATGTCGTACCATCCTTGCATCCCTGAGATGAATCCCACTTGATCATAGTGTATGATCCTCTTGATGTATTTTTGAATTCAGTTTGCTAATATTTTGTTGAGTATTTTTGTATCTATGTTCATCAGGGATATTGGTCTGTAGTTTTCTTTTTTGGCGAGGTCTTTGCCAGGTTTTGGTATTAGAGTGATGCTGGCTTTGTAGAATGAGTTTGGAAGTATTCCCTCCTCTTCTATTTTTTGGAAAACTTTAAGGAGAATGGGTGTTATTTCTTCTCTGTATGTGTGGTAGAATTCAGAGGTGAATCCATCTGGCCCAGGGATTTTGTTCTTGGGTAGTTTTTTGATTACCAATTCAATTTCGTTGCTGGTAATTGGTCTGTTTAGTTTTTCTGTTTCTTGCTTGGTCAGTCTTGGAAGGTTGTATTTGTCTAAGAAGTTGTCCATTTCTTCTAGGTTCCAGCTTGTTAGCATATAGATTCCCATAGTATTCTCTTATAATTCTTTGTATTTCTGTGGGTCTGTTGTGATTTTTCCTTTCTCATTTCTAATTGTGTTTATGTGTGTAGATTCTCTTTTTCTGTTAATTAGTCTGGCTAGGGGTTTATCTATTTTATTTATTTTTTCAAAAACCAACTCTTGGTTTCATTGATTTTTTTCTATTGTTTTATTCTTCTCAATTTTATTTATTTCTTCTCTGATCTTTATTATGTCCCTCCTTCTCGTGACTTAGGGCCTCATTTGTTCTTCTTTTTCCAATTTCAGTAATTGTGTCTTTAGACTATTCATTTGGGATTGTTCTTCCTTCTTTATGAGACTGACGCGCTGCCTACTGCGCTGAGGAGGCTTACTGTTCTTCCTTCTTTAAAAAGGCCTGGATTGCAATATACTTTCCTCTTAAAACTGCCTTTGCTGCGTCCCACAGAAATTGTGGCTTTGTGCTGTTGTTGTCATTAGTCTCCATATATTCTTTGATTTCTGTTTTGATTTGGTCGTTAACCCATTGATTAATTAGGAGAATGTTGTTAAGTCTCCATGTATTTGTGAGCCTTTTTGATTTCTTTCTAAAATTTATTTCTAGTTTTATACCTTTGTGATCTGAGAAGTTGGTTGGTAGAATTTCAATGTTTGAATTTACCGAGGTTCTTTTTGTGGCCTAGTATGTGGTCTATTCTGGAAAATATTGCATGTGCACTTGAGAAGAATGTGTATCCTGCTGCTTTTGGGTGTAGAGTTCTGTAGATGTCTGTTAGGTCCATCTGTTCTAGTGTGTTGTTCAGTGCCTCTGTGTCTTTACACTATTTTCTGTCTGGTTGATCTGTCCTCTGGAGTGAGTGGTGTGTTGAAGTCTCCTAAAACGAATGCATTGCTGTGTATTTCCTCCTTTAATTCTGTTAGTATTTGTTTTACATATGCTGGCGCTCCTGTGTTGGGTGCATATATATTTATAATGGTTATATCTTCTTGTTGGACTGACCCCTTTATCATTATGTAATGTTCTTCTTTATCTCTTGCATCTTTCTGCGTTTTGAAGTCTATTTTGTCTGATACAAGTACTGCAACACCTGCTTTTTTCTCTTTGTTGTTAGCATGAAATATCTTTTTCCATCCCTTCACTTTTAGTCTGTATATATCTTTGGATTTGAGGTGAGTTTCTTGTAGGCAGCATACAGATGGGTCTTGCTTTTTTATCCATTCTGTTACTCTGTGTCTTTTGATTGGTGCATTCAGTCCATTTACATTTAGGGTGATTATTGATAGGTATGTACTTATTGCCATTGCTGGCTTTAGATTCGTGGTTACCAAGGGTTCAAGGGTTGCTTCTTTACTACCTAACAATCTAACTTAAGTTTCTTGTTAAGTAATTGTAAACACTGTCTGATGTTTCTGTATTTCTCTCCCTTCTTATTCCTCCTCCTCCATTCTTTCTATACTAGGTGTTTTATTCTTCGCCTTTAGTTAGTATTTGTATGGTCTGCTTTCTTTGCTATGATTTTTTTTTCTCTGGTGACATCTTTTTAGCCTTAGGAGTGCTTCCATCTAGAGCAGTCCCATTAAGATATCCTGTAGAGGTGGTTTATGGGAGGCAAATTCCCTCAGCTTTCACTTGTCTGGGAATTGTTTAATCCCTTCCTCAAATTTAAGTGATAATCGTGGTGGATACAATATTCTTGGTTCGAGGCCCTTCTGTTTCATTACATTAAATATATCATGCCATTCTCTTGGCCTGTAAGGTTTCTGTTGAGAAATCTGATGATAGTCTGATGGGTTTTCCTTTGTAGGTGATCTTTTTTCTCTCTCTAGCTTCCTTTAATACTCTGTCCTTATTTTTGATCTTTGCCATCTTAATTATTATGTGTCTTGGTGTTGTCTTCCTTGGGTCCCTTGTGTTGGGAGATCTGTGGGCTTCCATGGTCTGAGGGACTATTTCTTTCCCCAGCTTGGGGAAGTTTTCAGCAATTATTTCTTCAAAGACACTTTCTATCCCTTTTTCTCTCTCTTCTTCTTCTGGTACTCCTATAATGCGAATATTGTTCAGTTTGGATTAGTCACACAGTTCTCTTAATATTCTTTCTTTCCTAGAGATCCTTTTATCTCTCTCTGCCTCAGCTTCTCTGTATTCCTGTTCTCTGATTTCTATTCCATTAACAGTCTCTTGCATCTTGTCCGGTCTGCTGCTAAGCCCATCGATCACTTGTCTCATTTCTGCATTGTCTTTCCTCTCTTCCCTCACTTCCTCCTTTAGCTATTGCATATTTCTCTGTAGATCCATCAGTATGGTTATGACTTTTATTCTGAATTCTTTTTCAGGAATATTGTGCATGTCCATCCCATCAGTCTCCCTCTTTGGGGTTGTCTGGCTAAGCTTTGTTTGTACCATATTCCTCTGTCTTTTCATGGCGATAAAAGTGGTCGCAGGTAGGCGCCACGTGTGTCAGCTAGGTCTTTAAGACTTCTAAAGAAAAAAAAAACTCCCGCCAGGAGTAGATTCTGTGAGGTTGCTGTAGGTGGCACTGCTGCTGCACTGTTCTGTTCTGCCGGTCCCTTTGTGGTGCTGGCCGGAGGGGGGGAATGAATGGGAGGCTGCTGATATCTGTGGGAAGCCTTGGCGTGGCTCCTTTGCCCGGCCACTGGCCAAGGGGTCCGAAATTCCCCAGGACTCCCAGCCTGCTGGGCTGAGTGTGCTGGGACAATTTTGTTCCGCTGTTGGGCCCTTGTCTCTTTAAGACTTTTATAAAAGCGCGCACTTTTCTTTTTTCCTGGGGAGCCAGCTGAGAGGACCTGGCTGCCCCGTCCCTCTCAGATCCTGCCCCTCTGTCTGTCCAGTCTCCCATACACGGCACGATGTGTGTCAGCGCTCCTGGTGCAGATCACCAGCGCTGGTTATTTGGTAGCCCTGTGCCTCCACTCCCTCCCGGCTCTGAATCCTTTCCTCCTGCAGGTGCGCTGGGGTGGGGGAGGGCTTGGGTTCTGCCGGGTCGTGGCCCCGTATCCTACCCGCTTCGTGAGGCGCTGAGTCCCCGCAGGTGCAGCTCTAGCCTGTCTGTTGTACTGTATCTTCTGGTCTCTCTTTTAGGAATAGTTGTATTTGTTGTATTTTCATAAATATATATGGTTTTGGGAGGAGATTTCAGCCACCCTGCTCACACCACCATCTTCCCAGAAGTCATCTCCATAGTACTTTTTTATAGCTTTAAAATTAATAAATCCTGTTTTTCCCATTTATATGTCTTTTCTAGATCATTTCCTAATAAAAGTATTGTTACTTAATAGTTAGGGTGAGACATCAGCAATCCCTTTAAGGTGGTTGTGAGGGTGCAGTGACATGAGATTGAGATTTTAGATTCTAAAATGATTTAGGATAGGAAGAGAAATTTGTATTTTTTCCAAAATTCTCAAAAACAGGATTTGTCCCACATGTAAGTACTTTCTGGAGAAGATGGAAATCTCCTTAAAAATAGGATTAGTGTGCTCAGAGTTTGCTCTTCTGAAATTCACTAATAAAAGGGAAATGCTCTGCTCCTTGAGAAGGTTAATGAGAAGCAAGTTGCAGGCCTGTGTCTTTGACGGCTGTCAGTCCTGAGGCCTCAGGTCAGGGCCCCATCACTGCTTTCACGTGGCTTTGTGTTCCTGTAGGCCCGACATGAGAAGATCATCTCTCAGCATCAAGCCGTCCTCATGGCCACTCAGTCTGCACAAGCCTTGCTTGAGAAACAGGGCCACTATCTGTCTCCGGAGGAGAAAGAGAAACTACAGAAGAACGTGAACGAACTGAAAGTGCATTATGAAACCGCCCTGGCCAAGTCGGAGAAGAAAATGAAGTTAACGCATTCTCTGCAGGAGGAATTAGAAAAGTTCGATGCTGATTACAGTGAATTTGAGCACTGGCTGCAGCAGGCAGAACAGGAACTTGAAAATCTGGAAGCAGGTGCAGACGACTTCAGCGGTTTACTGACCAAATTGAAGAGGCAGAAGAGTTTCTCCGAAGACGTGATTTCCCACAAAGGTGACCTGCGGTACATCACCATTTCTGGAACCAGAGTGTTAGAAGCAGGCAAATCTTACAGTAAGACAGATGGCAGTGGCGTGGCCGACCAGGAGAGCACCAACACCTCTGCAGCCCACAGAGAAGTCCAGAGCAAACTGGATCAGGCTACTGATCGGTTCAGGTCTCTCTACTCTAAGGTAACTTTATTTTAGTTTTAAAGGGGAAATTAGTTTTTGATGATAGTTTTCACTTCGTCCTCTTAACTTTTGTTTTGGAATTGGAGGCAAAAAAATCCAAAAAGTGAATCTGAGAAAATATGGAAGTTTTATCCTACTTCTCTGTCTTTTTTATCTGCTTTATTTCTGCAAATGTGTTTAAAGATTAGGAACTTAAGTTGGTTTTGAGAGTGATTTCCAGGCTGCCCTCACTAAAACTCGCTAATGCCCACTTTGACCACAAGGTGGCGCTTACATTTCGGCTCTAAGCCAAGAGTGGCCTACTAATTTGCAGCCTCTCAAGTTGGAGAACTGAAGTTTCATCTCAGATAATTCCCTTCCCAAATACTATACGTATTTGTTTTATTTTACAGATATTTTCATTAAGTGCATTATTTTAAAACTTAGTGGCTGACAGTCTGTTTCAGCTTCTCCTGTTCTTGTGGACAAGTGAAGGGTTTTGTTTAAATACAAAACAAAACTAAGAAAACATTTCCCTGTTAAAAGTATAAGCTGAGCAGACTGACCAAGTTGAACAGACGATTTGAAGAGTATCATTGACTCTTGGCCTTTGCTTCATTCTGATGTGGATTATTTGTCCTCCTTGTGCAAAATCAATCTTGTGTAACACATGGAAGTCATATATTAAGCATCTTGAAAACCTTTTCATCAAATGCCTATCTAAACACCCAGCATATCAAGCCTTGATAGGTCAGCCTCCTCTGGTGATTGACAGCTAAATCCTTTATTCTGGGTTAAGTCTCAGCCCTGGTTTTTGAATTGGTATAAATTTAGGACTATCTTTTCATTTTTATGGTTAACCTTCTGACTTGTTTAGAGGTTGCATCTTCACAAAAAAGAAAAAATGTTAGTCTTACAGTTTTCGTTAACTTTGGTTGAACTCTGGTGTTTTTTCAAGTTACGTAACTTCTAGGTCCCAAGGTTTTTTTAAAACACACATAAAAATAGTGCATTTTAATCCCCCACTTTTTTCTCTTGCTTTTTTAGTGCAATATTCTTGGGAATAATCTTAAAGACCTGGTGGATAAATATCAACACTACGAAGATGCTTCGTGTGGCCTTCTTTCTGGGCTTGAGGCCTGTGAAGTCACAGCGAACAAACACTTATCTGAGCCCATTGCTGTGGATCCTAAAAATCTGCAGAGGCAACTAGAAGAGACCAAGGTAAGAAAGGAAAAAGAGAGCTCCAGCCCTTCAGTAGTCTTTCTGAAAACCAGCCACTTTCCCAGTCTTTTGTGCTCGTTTTACCCAGGGAAAGGGGGACAAAGGATGGAAGAGTATGCTTGCCCTTCCACAGGGAGTTACAGCTCGACTTCTCTAGTCCATTCACTTCTCTTTCTAATGAAATTGGTTTTTCCATTGTTGTTTAACTAGTTCGACACCACTGTTACGGCTTGTATCCCACGTAACTTCCCAAACCAAGCCAATACCGCCCAGGACACTTATTTATCTTTATACTTATTTATACTGTTCCTTATTTATATTGCTCCTCCATTAGAATTAAGCTCCATGAAGGCTGGTGTTTTTCTCTCTCCTGTTCATTTCTGTCTCTCCACACAGTTTCTCCACAGCAGTGTCTGGCCCAAAGTAGGTACTCTGTAAATACAAGTTCACAAGTGAATAGTTGGCAGAGCAAGAGGGATGCCGCTGTCACCTTTGGGGTCTGAGGACCAGGACTGCCTAGAGACACAAACTTCAGTTACCACCTGGCACAGGTCCCAAAAAGTCTACCTGCTCTTTCAAAAATTCAGGCTTAATGTGGAAATGGCATAATTGTGGCAGTTGCAGCCATACGTGCAGTGGCAGAGAGCATGTCTGTATCTTAATTTAAAGCATGTTTCAAAATCCTCCTGTGAGGGGAGAAAATTTTTGATATATTTTATTCTTATTCCATATGACCAGTAATTTTGACTTTGAAAGTTTCGTTTCAGAAATCTTCCCTGTGATTTCTTTTAGCAGTTAGGTAGCAGAAGTTTGTTACTGCCAGAGCTCAAAAGTAAGCACTGTATTGCCAGTTCAGCTACAGCCTTGCAGCTTCTCAGCTGCCTCTGTCAGTTACAGGGTCAGAAGCCACTATTGTGCTGTTAACAGGGGAAACTGCACCCCCTCGGGCCGGCCCTGCAGTCCCCGGCTCACCCTGCTGAGCAGGCTCGCTGGTGGGTAGAGCCTGAGATGGGCAGCTTCAGCCTGGAAGAAAGCTCAGTCAGACACTAGGGTGGGACGTGGCGGGTTAAAGCCAGCCTAGAGAGAGGGAGAAGGGCAGCGTCAGATGAGAGGAGGGAGGAGGCGGCCAGGAGAGGGAACGGGGTGGAGGGCACTCCGGCTGTCCTGGGCTGGAGGGCTCACCCGGTCTCACGTTGGGCAACCGGGAGACATCCTGGGCCAGGTTAGCTGCACGGTGATGTAGCCTCTTGGGTTCCTTTGGATATGCATTACTGATTCTGCTTTTTTTTTTCCTTTTTTTTCCCTTTCTTTCCCACAAGCACAAGATCAGATCTGTCTTAAGTGTTCACGTCCCGTTTGATTACTTATCCAGGGACAGTATATGTGGTAAGGGCAGAGGGGATGCTGTGACATAAAAGACCATTATTTTGCTAGGAAATGCCAGTAGCTTAAAATAATTACTGATATTGCCTGTATTTCATTTTATTAGGAAGTTGGGTATTTTGAGTACAGGAAAGTATGTAAAATAGATATAACACATTTTAAGTTGGGTCTGTATTAGGAAACTGTATAAAAGTAATTTTTAACTAGAACAAAAAAAACTCAAAAGAATGCTATGGCTTTTAAATGAAATAGATACAGGGATTAATTCTGAAACAGAGCAAAACTTCCTTGGTATATGCTGTGAAAGTATACGCTCTAGTCCTAAGTCAGCCAAAGAAATACTAAAAAGGAAGAGCAACGTCTCAAAGGAGAATGAATTCTAATTAAGCCACAGCTTAATTTTAAAAGTTAAGTGTGTAATTAAAGTTGTTCTTGGCATACTTACATATTTTCCTCACAGATGATCTCAGCATGTAGGGAGGATGAATTGCTGAGAGGATTTATGCAGCCTCCATTTCTTTCATTTTTATTAGCAACATTAACAAATTATTTTTCTTTAACAATAATACAGATACATAGGGCTACTAAAAAAAGTCAATTCTGTCTGCTAACTTATATTCTATTGTATAATAAATGTAATTTTGGGGGTCCCAGTTGCTTCTTGTGAAACACTTCTAAGAGCACATTGCTATTAGTCATAGTATTCTGAAAACTGTTAGCTGTGTCATCAACAGTCAGATACCACTGAGCTATAGTGACACTGTTCGAGCTCTGTTTCCAGGGGAATCAGTGGACAAAACAAGATTCTAGCTACCTTCACAGTACAGAAAGAGACAGGATTTTGTAGCCAGTCTAGAGGCCTGGGGCTAGGTCATGATGGCTGATCATGCCCACCTTCCAGGCATGCAGTGATCTCTGAGATGGTGTTAAGTCAGGAGTCTTTTATGAGCTGGACAAATAAATGCCCTTTATAAACTTTGCCCTTTTCTGGTGCAAGGAGATCAGGGTCATAATCTTGCGGTATTCCCAGTCACATATGCTCCCTTTACAGATGTTTGAAAGAGAAGAGGTGAGGAAGAGATACTTGTTTCATAATCCATTTCGAAGTTTTAAGATGGTAGGTAGGGCTTTGGTATTCGGTATTTTTGTAGTAGAATGGTAACTTTTATATGTATTTGTTCATTTAGTAGACATTTATGTGCTAGGCCTATTCTTAAGTTTTGTGAAAACCCAAAGATATTAAAACCCTACCTCTGACTTTGGGGAACTAAAATTCTCAAAAAATACATTTTTGAAGATGCCCTTAACCTTATTTCATCTCCTAAATAACCATGTAGTGTGAATAAGTTGTCCCTGTGGCTTATCTTTCAGTCTGGTTCTAGGTAAATTTCCTGTCTTGAGGAATTTCTTAAACTTTCTGTACCTCAGCCTCTGGGAGAATTTCCAAACAGACCCACTCTTTGGCCTCTTGGGATCCCTCCTGGGATCAAATTAAAGATCCCAGGTTGGCCGTAGTCTGGTAGGCCTTTTCACATATGCACGCTTGCCTGCTTGTCAGCACAATTTCTTGGGTATGAAAATTAGTTGAGGAACTTTTTGCCATTGCATTAGGCATTTGCAGTTTGAAATGAAGGTGAAAGAGAAGAGGTGTTTTTAGATCTTATACCTGATATCTTGATTTACTGACTTTTTCATTCACTCATTTATTCCAGAAACTTCTGTCAGGGCCTAATATGTGCCAGGCACTGTGTTAGGTAATCATGACAGAAAGCTGAATGGGATGAATTCCTAGTTCTCCAGGAGGTTACCGTTTGACAGACCAGACAAATCCAATAATATCCACAAGGTATTCATGGGAGCTGCTTTGGAATGAGGAGAAAGTTAGGAAGGCTTCCCAGCTGAACATTAAAGGGGGAGTGAGAGCCAGGGTCAGGATGATGGGGGTCCGGTTGCACGAGAAGTTTGGTGTGTAGAGATGTTAAGATGTTGGGTCTAGTGTGAGCAAATAGCTTAGTAGCAGCTGTGTTGCTGAAGTTTGCGGAGCAAGAGATGGAGAGAGATGAGACTGAGGATAGGAACGTGGAATAAATTTCATCGGACCTTTTGTGTAACATGTTCAAGTTTTTGCCTCTGATATGAAAGCAGGGGGAAGCTCTTGAAAGATGTTAAAGATGGGAGTGATATAGTCAGATATGGACTTTAGATAAAAGACATTGGGAAACTTTATCAAGGGAGGAGATTGGAGACAAGGAGCACACGTCGGGTGCTTTTTCAGTGGAGTGAGAGATCATCCCACAGTGATCCAGGAAAACAGAACAGAGGGCCAGTTTTGGACAAATATTAATCGGGTTAATTTGTAAGTGGAAAGGAGGCCTGAGAGAGTTCAGGAGGAGTGTTCAGGGTACTCAGGTGCAACCTCAGGAGGAGGTACAGGGGTGGGAAATGAAATGATACGTTCAGATGCGGCTGCCTCTGGAGTTTGGAGCTGAGGGGATTCAAGAGGCAGTTGCACACCTGGTTCCATGGCCAGGGATGAGCTTATCTACAGTTGGACATACGGGAACTGGAATGTGAAACCCAAATGCAAGACTCGGAAAAGAGCTCCAGTCCCTCAAGGGAAATCAAAGCCAAGCATAGTGCCCATGTGGCCAGTCAGGCCGCTGGAACAGAGATAGGGTGGCTTCTGGGAGACTTCTGTGTGATTCCTGCCTCTGCTTCTCTTCTCATTCTTGCTGTTGAACCGCATCTGCTTAACTCAGAAATGCAGGGGCCTCTACTCAGCAAAGTCCAGGTCACATTACCCTTTATGTAGCAAGTGACACTGTTAAGCTTCTCCACTTTCTCTCTTCCTGCATACTTTGGGGACAGTGTTCTGGGCCCGTGCCCATCTCCCTGATTACCTTCGTTCTGTCTCTTTTTCCTCTCCGCATCACTTAAATGTAAGTACTCCCATGTTCCTTACTGCCTCCTGTCTGGTGTCGCTCTGCATCCTTCTTCAGCTGTCTCACCAATGGAGTTGACTTCCACTGCTGTATGTTTAGTTCCAGCCTGTGTTCAGAGTCTTTTCCATTCCCAGCTTTGCTGTTTCTTTCTGTATGAGGGTCCTGAGAGCACTTGGAAATCATGAATTCCCAAACAGACTTTCCTCTGCTCCTAAGTTTGCTCCCACTTTTGCATACGTATTCCATTTATTGCGTAGGCTCAAAAACTTCGGTACTTCTCATCTCCTCTTGTCTTTCCTGCCCTCTCAGACCTGCTGTCCAAGAGAACATTCTGTGATGATGGAAATGTTCTAGGATCTGTTCTGTCCAACCTGATAATCACTAGTAACACCTGGTTACTTAGCACTTAACATGTGGCTAGAACAACTGAATAATTTAATTTTTAATTGTGTTTTATTTCAATTAATTTAAATTTCACAAGCCCCATGTAGTTAATGGCTACCAAATTGGATGGGTCAGCTTTAGATAACCAGCTATCAGTTCCCATGGATGCTTCTGACTCCATAACCAATCCTGCTTTCCCAGGACAGACAGGCGCTCCCTACTTTCTTGCTGCTGAAGGTGCCCCTTCACTGGTATCTCTGCTTCATTTCTTCCCCATTGATTTTATCCCACACAGCGCTACCAGCTTAACAGCTCTGAACATGTCACCCCCTTACTCCAAAGCCTTGCGTAACTCCTAATTGATGCGGGATGAAATAGAAACCCCTTAACCTGACATTTGAGGCCTTCCTATTACTGTTCATTCACCCATACACATTCTCAGACTGCATGGGACCCTCCCGTTCTCCTGTGATGTTCTACCCCTGTCTCTACTCCTTCTGCTCAGCAGGGAAATGTCTCCCTCTCCACTTCCACGCGTCCCAATCCACGTTTTCTCCAGGACCCACCTCAGGGCCACCAGCATCCAGGGGGCCCTCGTGGCTGCCCCCAGTTAACGCCGTCTCTCAACTCCCTGGAGCTTTTTCTTACTCACCTGTGGCACATACACTGCAGTCTTAGACTCTAAGTTCCCCGTTGGTAAGCCATGTCTGTTGGGTTTTTGTATTGTTACAAAACATAGCAAGATTTTTAAAATTTGTTAAACAGTAGGTAACTTTTGTTTTATAAACAGAAATAAATATGACTCAGTATTGAGTCAGGATTTACTGAAATGAAAGTCCTTAATATTTCCTTCCCTGGAGTCAGAAATGGTCCCAAAGGACTTTTTGTTGGTTGTTGGTTTTTGTTTATGTTTGTTTTCCAGTGGTAGGGAGGGTATTGTGTGCAGCCTACAAGTGGGGATTGAGAGGGCACTCAGGCTAGGGGTAGAGGGCTGGTTGCAAGATCAGGAATCAAGGCAATTATGAACACATGCTTGAGGGTTCATTTCAAAACTGAGTATGTGTTATCTTGACACACTTACATTTTTGCTAATGCCCCTGTATATTTATTCATATATATTTATTATTCTAAGAACACTAGAGTAAGTTTATAATGATGGAAAGTTTACTCTGTTCAGTTTAACTTTATCTTACTGCAAATAAATTTTTTATATTGGAAATATATTATTTACTTGTACTGAGTCTAATCAAAGCATTCAATCCTCCAGGCTCTGCAAGGACAGATTTCAAATCAGCAGGTTGCTGTAGAAAAACTGAAAAAAACGGCTGAAGTGCTTTTAGATGCCAGGGGATCTTTACTTCTAGCCAAGAATGATATCCAGAAAACACTGGGTAAGTGTTCATTTCCTTGTTTCCTGTCTCGCAGGTAAATTCTACATGAAGGTAATTCAACAGAGATGGAGACGACACTCACTAGTGTAAATTGTGTAACTTAAGTTGTTTCCCTGAGAAATGGTACTTCTCAGTCTGGGGAAGGCTTGCCTTATTTCGCAGGTATTTTAGAATCTCAGGAGTGGGGGCTGTATCGTTTGAAAAGAGTGTATTTAAATTTTAATTTAGAACATATAACAAAAATTCTTCACACAATATTCATCACAGAAAATTGAATGTAAGATTCTCTTGGTTGATGGGATTAGGCAGAGCTAGACTCTCAGTCTGTGGCCAGAGGGATCTGTCATTATCAGAAGCAGGGTTTAAGAGGTTAAGAGACTGGCTTTCAAACAGTGTTCCTTCTTGATTTTCTAGAAGTCTTTGAGTGGTCTCATGGGGCTCCAGTTACCCCAGTTCTTCAGGGACACTGGCAGTTTGTGTCCAGTTACAATGGCGCATTTGTGCCTTCCCCTCCGAGTAGGGCATTTCTTGAGAGAGGAGCTCTTCTATATTCTTTGCATCTACTCACAGAATTTAGTTTATACTAAAGACACAGTGGAGTATCACTAAATGCTTACTGTCTTACTGTGTTTTTTGTTTTGACTTTGCTGCTTTTCATAATATTTAATGGGTGGCTGGAGGTAATTACATATGTGTGAAATAAAAAAACTTAGCAGAGTGGATGATTAGACACATTTCACCCCCAAAAGAGCACAAATTAAAATCTGAGCAGAAATTTTAGGTGAAGAGAAAGATGAAACTTGGCTCTTAGAAAGGAAACTTTTTTTTCACTCTTATAGACATTCCAAACTTTTTTGATCAGGTACCCCTGTCAAATAATTTTCAGCATGTACCCTCGTATATGTGTGTGTGTTTATAAATTATATATACATATTGTTATCTTATCATAATATTATAAAACAAAAAATAGAAAATTTTAAAGTCTAAGATAAAATATGAATGGAAGTTCTAACATTTTGTTCACGTGTCCCAGGGTACAGTCTGACATGGTGTGTCAGCCACGACTGCTGTAAAGACTGAGGCATAGGGATTTGAGGGCGAAAGAAAGACTGTATTATTTCTGTAATTTACAGAGGTATTCTGACATTTTTTGCCATTGTTAAGTGTCTATAGTTCCTTTCTATATGCTTCAAATCCTTATGCTGCATTATTTTAAGGTTTCCAAACGTCTATCTGGCATACGTTTCTAGGAATGTGTGAAAATATATGTAAGATTTAGAGGAGTTTCTCTAAGATCTGTCTGACCTCGGAGTCACTTGAAAAAATAACATTCAGATGGTAGATTTTGCTTTCTGCCTTTATCAAAAGCAGTTTTTACTTACAAAATCAAGAATTTACCTCAGTGACAATATTTTATCACTAAGAAATACAAAATTGAACAGTAACACTCAAAATGTGTTAATTTTATTAAAGTAGCTGACTTTGCTGAGGCCAAGCACACAGCGAGCAATGTCGCCCTGTTGAGGCACAGAGCCGCCGGTTTGAGAGAGAGCTCACCTGCCGGTTGTGACCTGCAGCTCAGAGCATCTCTCAGATTAGGGCTCCTGTTTGAACCCACTGCTTGTTTTCTCGGCTGATAACATCTTGGTGCATATTAAATATAGTCCTCCTACCCCGTCCGCATTCTCAGGGCTTCGTTGTGTTTTGTGACCTGACCATGATTATCTCTTTAAATCATCTAAACTTAAAATCTGAATTTAATGACAATGTGTTAAACTGTTTTCTCATGATCTAATGTTACAGCAATTATAGATAATGCATGGGCCAAACATTAAGCATGTCAGATATCTCATTTTTAGAGAGATGTTTCTGGTATTGTTTTTTTTTTTTCTACTGAAGCATTCTACAATGTATTACCCTAAAGCATTTGGAAAAGATTAAAGTACTTTTCAAATTATTGGACAGTTAACAGTAAATTGATTAAAAACAAATTGTTTTACAGAGAGATGAATACATTAAAAACCATTGTTCTTTAAATTTCTCATTGGTCTGCAGTATAGAATGTAGGGTGTTAAAATGTAGAGCTTTATATCCAAGTGAAAACTGGGCCTGAAAGGTTTTTTTCCACATCATCTTATGTCTTTAGAATTGAAAGTAAAGTTAATCTCAACTGAGATACATCAACCTGTTAACCTTGTTTGTTTTCCCTTTTGTGTTCTTTTAAACTTCTCAAATGCATTCTATTTATGTATATTTTAGAAGCATAATCTCCACTTCCTTTATTTTAAGTAAATTTTCACTGTTTTCTCAATATGTTTGTATCTGCCAGTTTCTGTGCATTGAGGACTCTGCGTAGGGTGTGAAGGATGACAGAAGCTTAATTTTTACATGTTTGTGATTGAGAGGGAAGGAGTAGGTGCATGAGGGAGAGGGAGAGAGAGAATTTTTATATGTACAGGTTCATTCTTGAATCTTTTTATAGTTATGTATTGTTTCTTGAGAATAGCTGTATATGAGTGTCACCTTTTTCTTTTTTCCATATAGCTATCAAATATGGCTAATTTAAATGTCATCTTGACTACCAGTATTTATTCCAAAATTGGCTGTTTGGACTACTTTCATTTCTCTGGAGGCAAATTCAAGTGTTTATGCATCCAAAAATCGCTTTTCAAATTCAGATCATCTATATTATCTATTTAAAAAATATTTCAGTTTCTTATTTTACACTGGGATCTTTTCTTTCTTTTTAAACGTTTTAGGTGGTATTCTAAATATGCATTATAAATTTATCATTTAAACTTTTTTCTTTTTCCAGTACTGGTGTGGAAATTTTGTGATTCATCTTAGTGTATTTTTGAAAAAGAAAAGGCCAGAGAGAATTTTGTGCTTAACATTTCCTGATCTTTTTGGGCCAGATGACATTGTTGGGAGATATGACGATGTGTCCAGGTCTGTTATTGAACGAAATGAGAAACTCCAGATAACCCTGACCCGCTCACTGAGTGTGCAGGATGGCCTGGACGAAATGCTGGACTGGATGGGAAGTGTGGAAAGCTCTATGAAAGAAACAGGTCAAGTGCCCTTAAACTCTGCTGCTCTACAGGATGTGATCAGTAAACACATTGTAAGTGACATTGTAAAAAGAAAAAAGAGTCCCACTTTTAGAGAGGGAAAAATAAACAGTTGAATAAGCTTCATGGATTGGTAGATCAGGTTAAGGATATAAAAAAAGAGGTGTTGCCTGAACCTAACCGTGGAAAGTAGTGCATGCACAAAGTCAAATGTGTTAAACAACGTTTCTGTACAGGAGTGTAGGGTTTTGTGCACCGTTTCATGAATACTGTTCATTGTGGAGGACTCACACATACATTGAGTCCTATCTTGCTTATCATTACTTCAGCCAGCTGCACATGAGGATAATCAGATCAGTCTTGTTGTCTAGCCTTTTAAAAATTAGGACCATGGATAATCCCTAGGCTCCATGAGATCTCGGGGTTGTTGAGTAGCAGCCGCCTCCTGCCTTGCTTAGGCAACTCGCCAGCTGTTCCCCACTCTCTCTTGAAGAGATTTGGGATGGTGTTCCTCCAGGGACAGATCAGACTTGTCAGTCAGTATCAACCACTAACCTCCCTTAATCACAGGTTGTTCAAGCTTATATTGTTATGAAGAGTAATTTTTAAAAACTCTGTGATGTTATTTGTAAACATTGTTGTAAGACGTGCGATCTTTGGTTCATTTCAGATGCTGGAACAGGATATTGCAGGGCGTCAGAGCAGTATAAATGCCATGAACGAGAAAGTGAAGAAATTTATGGAAACGACAGATGCGTCCACAGCATCTTCATTGCAGGCCAGAATGAAGGACTTGTCTGTTCGCTTTTCAGAAGCAAGTCATAAACACAAAGAAAAACTCGCTAAAATGGAGGAGCTAAAAACCAAAGTTGAACTCTTTGAGAACCTCTCCGAAAAGCTCCACACATTTTTAGAAACAAAAACTCAGGCTCTTACTGAGGCAGATGTGCCAGGAAAAGATGTTACTGAATTGTCACAGTATATGCAGGTATGTCTTCCTTATAATCACAAGGCTGATAAAGTGTATCAACAGTGAAGACATGTTAATACATTTATTGGCAGAATTATAATTAGCAATCATCATTTTAATTGCTGATGGATTAGTCATCCTTCAAGGGGAATGCCATTTGAAGATCTAGCAACATCTTATATTGATTAAATATCAAAATGTTTTGTAGGAATCAGCTTCTAATTAGTATGCTTTCCTCCTTGAAAGATCTCAAACCCTTGAAATCTTATCGTTGAAGTCTTTGCTCACTGATTAGAAATGAACACCATTTCTCACACCTACACTTTCTGCATGTCACAGGTAATACAGTATTTCATGGCCAGAACCCACAAAGAGATGAAATGTAAAGAGGCCATTTTACAATTAAATAAAATTTAGTGTGTTCTCTTTCAAACAGCCTACCACCGTGTTTGTTTCTCTTGGTAGTACCTCCCATAGGCAGGATCATACTGTGAAATGCCGAACAGAGCCCCTCTGGTCCCATGCATACCTCTCAGGGGAATGCCATTTGAAGATCTAGCAACATCTTATACTGATTAAATATCTAACTGCTTTGTAGGAATCAGCTTCTGAATTCTCAGAACACAAAAAAGATCTTGAAGTTTTGCATAGTCTCTTGAAGGAGATTTCCAACCATGGCTTGCCAGGTGATAAGGCTCTTGTTTTTGAAAAAACAAATAATTTGTCGAAGAAATTCAAGGAAATGGAGGATACCATCAAAGAAAAGTAAGCACCACTTCAGAAACTGGATTTTATTCTACTTGGTACTAATTAGAATGAATTATTTTTATTTACTTATGTAGATAGTGGAAACAATTTTGAAAGCTTGAAGATAAGCATAAGGCTACTTTATAAGTGCTTTTATATTGATAATTTTTCTTTGCTATTGAAAGTAAGTGCACTTCTGTTAAAACATTTAGGAGGGAAAGTCAGTACTCCTTATGTAAAAGTAGAAAACATTATGTAAGAAAAATGTTGGTGGCAGCATATTACTGAAAGTAATCTAAACTTGCTGTATCCTCTGAAGCTTTGGCAAATATCATTTTTTTATTTGCCAAGGCAGAAATAACCTTGAAAAATAGCTCATGACTCATTGCTTTCTGGGCTCAATTCAGAAGATAATGTGCATTTTCAATATAGTTCTTGATGGCCTTTTTTTTTTAAATAGTTTACTTTTTAGAGTTGTAGATAAGATACGACTCCATGAACAAACAAAGTTAAGAAGCAAGAAATGAACCTGAGTTGAGCAACAAAGCTGTACAGAGATAAGCCTTGTGACTGAACTTTTATATTTCTGATCTCATGTTCGTTTAGAATATACATCTGATTTTGCTAAAGTTCATACAGAAGACTCCAAAAAGCTAGAAAATAGTTATTTCTTTTTCAGCTCTGCTGTATTTGTTCAGAACTCTCTACCTAAAACTTCTGAGTGCCGTCTGTCCTACTCACAGGGCAGTATGTTCCATCTTGTCATGTAATACATTCACATCACACCGAAGAAATATTCTTGATTTTCCTAGATAAACTCTTAGGTTGTTTCTTCTTTCAAATGGGTGCAATTTTAAAGCAGTTATTCATCAGTAGTTAATCCAGATGCAGTAGACGCTCATGTGCCAGTGCTCTAGACCCTTGCGCAGCTCACCTGCCATCCACATGCCGTCCATGCACCAAACGTAACTGTCCTCACAGCTGTCCATGTGCCCGCCTTTCATGGTGCTGAGTGGACAGAAAATCCATGTAGTTGATCTTGGAACTTTCTGAGTATCTGTGGGAAGGCACCCATTAAAACTCTTCAGTCACTAGGTCTCACGTCGTATTTGGAGACCTAGTCTACTCTCAAGCACCCCTTTACGCCCCCACGGAAGTGACTGTAGTGCAGCGTAGAACCACTAGGTGGCGGAGTGTTTTCCCAGGTTGGTGGTTTACACATGTTTCCCTTCTGGTTCCGTGCCTGCTGGCACTAAGCACCATGTAAAGTGGACAGATCAAAGCTCACTGAATCTAAATAATGTTAAAATTATTTACATAGCCTTAGAGTTTATATAGCATTTTGGAGTGCCCATTGCATATGGGTTACAGATATCTTGACTGTTCCTTATCTTTGTCTATCGACTGCCCTGAGGGATAGAGGAGTAGCTATTTAGCTGATTTTACTTGCCACCAATGAAACCTTTCCTCCTATATCAAAGGGTTAGAGTATGCATGGGGGAAGATGTTTCTTCATATTAAGCCCGATATGGGAATAATTATTTATTTATTAATAATTAGTCTTGGAGTATCTCCTTTCTGTGGCTTAAATTCTTCAACGTTCTTTTTTGTTGCTGTTGTCACATAGAAAAGAAGCTGTATCTTCTTGTCAAGAACAGATGGATGCTTTCCAAGTCCTTGTTAAGTCATTCAAGTCATGGATAAAAGAAACAACAGAACGAGTTCCCATTGTTCAGTCTTCGTTTGGTGCAGAGGATTTAGGAAAATCTTTGGAAGAAACTAAGGTACCTGATTGTGTCTAATACTAGTTTCTCATTTGCTTGTGTCAGGAATAAGAGGTTAAAGGACTAAGAGTGGTTTCCTTTGATCTAATATCACATAAGTTAGATCCGCATGTATGTACAGTGTATTTTGTATGTATTGGTCAATACACTATATTTTGTCATGATATTTGGAATTCATGATATGGCATTAACTGATCCTTTTGAAGAAGGACACAAACTTCCTGTTACAGGATCCAAGTTTCCTTCCCAACCAAATCTCTACTTAGTTTCAGTTAGTTTTTATACCATTTCACATAGTGCTGAGTAAAAGATCCTTCCCTTCTCTTCTCAGCATCTTACTCCAGCTCGGGTATACCAGTATTTGAAGATGGATGTTATTTGAATCTCTAGTATAAATAAGTTTTTCGTCATCTGACACACACCATAAAGCCCATGACCAGTTATGGCAATTTTTTTACTCCAGATGTATGGAGATAGGTGTTTTTAAAAACTCATTGAAATTTTGATGATTAAACTCACTATTAAATGGAATTCTGAATTCCCTTTTTTTTTTATTGTTTCTAGTACATTTCTTCCTGTAACTTAGCTGTCACCTGGTACAGTTTTTCAGACGTACAGTTGATAGTTAGTTTGGAACCCATGGCAGCTAGGAATTGCCTGACGTGCACTCTGGCAAGGAGCAGATTGCAGGACAGGCCATAGCCCACTGTTAAGAGAGCTGACAGTCACCTGCACTGCAGGACACATAGGGATGGTGCCTTTTTCTTCCATCCACTCCCTCACACATCAGGACCCACAGCCATCATTGCTTTAAGATATGTTCAAGCAACTGAATTACAGTGTGTAACTTTGAAAATGTTATGAAGACTGAAAGATAATGTGTTCTTATATCTCAAGAAATTACAAGAAGAGTGGAGCTTAAAAACACCAGAGATTCAGAAAGTAAACAACAGTGGGATCTCACTGTGTAACCTAATAAGTGTGGTGACAACCCCTTCAAAGGCCATAGCGGCAGTTAAATCAGGTATGTGGTTTATTTACGTTCCTGACAAACACTGTAAGAACTGTTTATGGTATATTTATTTGATAAATATTTATTTGATTTGTGTATCTTACTTTTTAAATTAATGCAGGCAGTCAGTCACCTCAGAAGTACAAGGGGAAAGAAACAAGAACGATGGTATCTAAACACGCCAAAAAATGGCATGGAGAAGTATCTGTACTAGTCAAATTTCACATCCTTCTTCTGTTTCATTTAATTAAAGACTACAAGTAAAACGTAGCCAAATTAATATGTAAGAATAAGGAACACTATGTTAGGGAAGAGGCAAGATCAGATTCCAATTTGTTTTTCACCTTAAATATGTCAAATAAAATATTTGACATAAAATGAGTAAATAAAAAATGAGTCTGATCTCACAAGAAAAAAGAGGTCAGGGAAGAAAACAGGTTCTTTTCTGTGGAGTGGACCTCTCTCTCTTTTTTTTATTATTCCCATCTACTTTATTCTGTATACTATTCCCAAAGAAAACAATTACATAGCCAGCATATCTAAATCATAATCATGCTTGAGATATGCTTCCCTACAGAAGGGGAGTCATGAATTAAGAGTGATTCTAAAATTAAGTTGTAGATATATAGGCTTAAGTTTAAAACATATTCATGTTGTTGTCAATACCAGGATTTTTAAAATCCAAGAATAGATGAAGGCGGATCTCATATCTTTATTTTGAGAGTTTCTGAGTATTCTCTGTGGTTTATCTGTTCTGCCCAGTGCCCCAGCTGTCGCTGTCGTGAGGCTGGTGTTGCAGCTGGTTCCCTCTCAACCAGCCGTTCATTCTGCTCTCCTAATCCCGTTTCACGGAGCACTCATATGTGGTGTGATGAGCTCTCTTTTCTCTCCTAATCTGATTTCCTGAAATGTCGTTCCTTTTTTTTTTTTAAGAAAAAGAATTCTATTACATATTTAGTTATTCACATCCATTTGTATTAGAAATACATGAAATATCTTTTTTCTGCTCTCTTGATGACTGCCAGGCATGGTAGGAATTCATCTTGAGCATCTACAGGATATTTTCACTTCTATCTGAAATGTCACGTGTGATTTTTTTTTTAAAGGGACAAAACTTAGATTAAGATTCAAAATGTTACTGTCTTAGACTTATTCTTGTGTGGATTGTTTGGGGAAATATCTATGTTTTAGATAGGTAGCCAGTACTCACTAGCATGAGAAAATCGAATTGATTCTATTCAGATTATGAAAAAGGTACCAAAGCTAGATGTTTATATAATTAAAGAGAAATAATAATTACTGCTCACTGAATGATTCCTAATTGCTAGGCAATAGGTTAACTGCCGTTAATTCTCATGTTGGTCTCAAAGTTAGGTATTATTCTCCACATCATTTGGTGGGGTGGTGATTAATTTGTCCAGTGATCTAGTTAGTAATTAGTGGGGCTGAGATTTAAATTCAGGTGATCATACACCAAAGCCCAGGCATCCTAACCACTGAGCTCTCCTCTCTCTCTGCGGACGTAATGTGGGTTTAGCAATAGGGTTTTTTTTTTTTTACTTTTAACCTTTTTATGTCCTTTTACATCATTCTGCTTCTGTTACACCCATGAGAAAACTTTATAACTGTAGCAGCTTTCAGTGCCTAAAGTAAGGCAGACAGTGTTGTCTGTTGGTCACTTCAGCTTCATGCAACACCTTTATATCACGACTTTTGAGCTTGAGGGGCTTTATTTTTTTTCTTCTTTTATTTTTTAACTTAAGATATCATTGATATACAATCTTATAAAGGTTTCATATGAGCAGCATTGTGTTACTACATTCACCCATAATATCAAGTCCCCCCCACACACACCCCATTGCAGTCACTGTCCATCAGTGTAGTGAGATGCTATAGAGTCACTACTTGTCTTCTCTGTGCTACACTGCCTTCCCCGTGACCCCCCTACATTAGGTGTGCTAATCGTAATACCCCTTAATCCCCTTCTCCCTCCCTCCCCACCCCCTTCCCTTTGGTAACCGCTAAAGCTTGACGGACTTTATCATTAAAATAACTTTAGTAATAAAGCAACTTTATCACAGAATTGTTTTATAAATTAATATTAAATGAATTTTAATCAAACTCTATTATTAATATATGCAATCTAAACTTACTGAAACTCTAGGATTTAAGGCAATCGTGTTACCTTAAGAATGAATTTTATATGGAAGAGAGGTTACAGCTTGATCTTTGCATTTGGACCTATGTTTGATTTAGAAATCAAGTCAGTATATTTTCCAATAGTAATAATATTTTAAAATGATAACAGTTTATGGGGTTTGATTTAATGTCATCTATTATATAGAAATGCTGTGGAAATCTATGACTACTTCACTATTAATATTTTTGCAGGTGGAGTAATATTAAATGGTGAAGGAGTAGCCACAGATACTCAGGATATTTTGGCAAATAAAGGTGAATAGTAACTTTAAGTGCTTATTGATTAAAGTCACTTCAGTTTTTTTGTTTTGTTTCCTTGAGAGAAAATCTTCTTAGAGGTGGACAGTAACTATATTGAAATTTCAAACTTGAATGAAAATGGTATTATTTAATATCACAGTCATGTTCTCCATTAACATCATATTTATGTAACACCATGTAATTTTGTTCATCTGAAATTAGTGAAATCTGGTGTGTTTCCTTCTTTTGGCTAATTTGAGATATTTTGTCACTTGGGATAACACTATTTGAGCTATTGAGTTTCCTGAGATATTAAAAAGTAAATATTTCTTGATTTTGGCTTTTTATTCCACTTAAAAAGTCTAATTCATTTCACTTGTATTATGCAATGTTTCTAAACTATTCGTCATTAAGTAACATTATACAATGCTCTAACCTTTTAGTTTTAAAAACTCTATGGCTTTATGTCACACTGGGCTTAATATTGACAAAATAGGAGGAAGTATCATATAAAACAAACTTTTATTTCTGGAACTCTAAACACCATGAAAGTGCATCAGTGTGATTTTTTTTCTTACTCTTAGGATTAACATCCATTAAAAAGGATATGACTGACATAAGCCACAATTATGAAGATCTTGGCCTTTTACTTAAGGACAAAATAGCTGAACTGAATACCAAGCTCTGCAAACTGCGGACAGCTCAGGAAGAATCGAGTGCGATGATGCAGTGGTTACAGAAGATGAACAAAAGTGCAGTGCAGCTGGGTCAGGCACCCGCACCTACAGACACTCAAGCCGTGAGGACACAGGTTGAGCAGAATAAGGTATATTCTGTGGGGACATTTCCTGAAGATGGGGAAGAGAGCAGATGAGTGTCCATAGCTGAGTCCTGGGGTTCAGGACTCCTGCTGTGATTTCTTGCTCTTCCAACCTTCAGCAGATCATTTGCCAATTTCGTTTATGTGCCTTTCGGTAGGGATTGATGATAATAGTTGCCTGTGTTTACGCACAGACATAAAGATGAGTGAACTGCTGGATGGAAGGAACTTTGCCACCATTAAATCAGTTTAAGTCTGGGATTTTAACCAGTCAGCTATTGGCGAAGATTTATTTAAGGGTGAAGTGTATTAGGGATTTGTTGTGACCAGTGAAAAATAGTGTAGTTTATGCTTTTCTCTTTCTTTAATATATGGTATTTCTTTCTACACCTGTCAGGACCAGGAACATGGTTTTACATTGTGGCAATGATGGCAAAAATGTCTACAAATCACTAACTTACACTGAAGTCTGTAGTGTGTTGTCCAGAAAGCACTCATTCACTAGCTGAATCTCAAACGTGGCAGCATTTATCAAGACTGATTTTTTTTCTTAGTTACAGTCTTATTAATGTCCTCTTCCCTTCTTTTTCAGTGGGGTTTGTTTGAGAATAGTATGAAAGTGTTCTTTGGTAATGGGGACAAGAGTCCTTTTCTCCAGAGCTATAGGGTTCCTCTTGGGTTCCTTCTTTAGGTAGTTGAAAACTAGTTAAGAAGAGTAAAGGAAAATAATTCACTGCTGAATCCAAGTCCTCACCCACTTCAGCATTTACGAGTGGATTTTTTCCTCTTATGGTCATGTTAGAGAAGAAAATACTCCATCATGACTGTGTTTTTGCTTTTTGATGTTGACATACATCACTGTAAGTTACTTTATTATTTTTTGCCCTTGTTAGTCATTTGAGGCAGAACTGAAGCAAAATATGAACAAAGTACAGGAGTTGAAAGACAAGTTGACAGAACTGTTGGAGGAGAACCCACATACTCCTGAAGTCCCCAAGTGGAAACAGATGCTGACAGAAATAGGTATGTTCTATTACTTACACCAGAGTCCACGAACAGAAGCTCAGTCACTTTTTTATCATAATCTTTATCAGAAAACATTTATCCAATAGCCTCACTTATTTTTGGATTTGCTTTGATGTTTCAAAATCTGTTTTTGCATCCTTAAAGATGTCATTTCAGATTATGTTGTGCTGAGGCCTGGCATATCTTGGGGGCTTTTTTGCTAAACATCGTACCTACCTTTATGTTTATGAAGATGGTAGATACTAGTTAATAAAATGCTGTGTACTGAGTGACGTGTTTTCATTATCATTTATTTTTTACTAGGTTTTTGGTGCTTCTAGTTTTTTATCCTAATTTTAGTTTAAATATTCCTTTTCATTTATTTGTCTGGAAATGGTAGGCTCCCTTCTCTTCCATAGAGTTCCTTCTGGGACTTCTTTAGAACTTTATGCTTGTCTTTTCCCCAACCAGTATGAAAAAGTACTGCCCCACAGCAGTCTAGTAGTTTTTAATTTTTATTCAGAGTTACCCTCCCATATTGGTCCTGCCCCTGTATACACTGTTCCTCATAAGTACAGAATCTTTTTCAAAAGCCCTATTATCTTATCACCCCTTTTCATTAATACAGTGACATGGAAAACAGTGTAAGACAGCCGTACTAATTTTTCGCCACTTTATAGTGTTGTTTGGAGAATTTAGTGAGTTCATGTGCATACAGCTCCAACAAATAGTACCTGGCACCTAGTCAGTGCTGTGTGTTTACTATAATCATAATGAGAATTACTTTACTTTCGATTGTTCCATTACATTTAAGTGAATATTAGAGTCAGATATGCTGTGATAAATTTAGAAATTTGCAAGTTGTTTTAGTTTAAAAAAGGTTATCCTATGGGTTCTTAATATTTGAAGGTATGTTTAATCCAACTGTAGTGACTCTTGTTGCATTGTAATTAATTTATTCCTAATTCAGTGGCTCTCACCTGGGACATCAGAATTGTTTGGAAAGTTATCAAGACATTTTAGAATGGGGGTGGGAGTGCGGAATGTGTATTTCGAAATGCTTCCTGGTAAGATTTTGAAATAACTACCTCGCAGTTTATTGTTTTAATTGCAGGATTTGTTGTCAGATTGTGTTTGACTAGAACATGCCATATAGAAATGATGTCCTCAGATAATGTTTCAGGCGTGGGGTTCTGTTAAAAGCAGCCCTTTAATGTATTATGCTAGGTGAAAAAAATCTTTCAGATCAACTAATCACACCCATCAGTGACTGTCTGTTGAGTAATTGATGTGTTCAAGTGCCAATCAGTGGCTCTTGGCTTCAGGTGGCAGGCTGTCTTGAGGGTGGGGAGAACAGGAAGGGCTTCTTAGCAGAGAGTACAATCCAGTGGGATTATGAAAGACAGTAGAGCTGGAATATATGCATAAGTAGAGGCTGGCAGGTACGGATGGGGCTTATGTGAGCAAAAGCCTATTTGCATGGTAATAGGCTGGTCAGCAGGGCTAGCTTAGGGGTCTCATCTCAGAGTGCAGTCTCTCTAAGGTCAATAGACAAGGGGCAGTTTGTGGGAGGCCTTGAATGTCAAGCAGAGGTCTTCAGATTTTATCATCTTGGTGGTGAGGAGGTAATTACTGAGTGATTTGGGCACAGAAGTAACATATGTAAGTGATTTTTTTTTTAGGAAAATCATTTTAGAACTAATGGATTGCAGCTGAGAAACTCTAATTTCAGGGAAGCCAGTTAGAAGACTGGTAGTCTAGGTCTGTAGTTCTCAGAAGTTTGCTCCTGGGAGCAACAGCACATGCTCTGGGGCCGGGGCCCAGCAACCTGTATACACTGTGGTGCAGCTAAAGTTTGAGAACTGCTGGTGTAGGCAAAACATGAGGACCAAAGTGGACTTAGAGCCTTGGGAATGTGGTTGAAGGGATACACAGTTTTATGATCAAGGATTTAAGAGAGTCAAAACAGTCTGAGTTATTGCATCTCTGTGACATGAGGAAGAGAATAACCTTTGAAAGAAATCTAGAAGTCAGAAAATTCCACCAGTTTTGATAGGAATATAAAGTACTTTTTTTTAATTGAGTTTACAGGGTAGGTGAGATATGCTATGCAACTTTTGAGCAGTTGGTTGCCAATGTGAGATTTGAGTGGAAGAGCATGGTTGGGCATAGATGCACACATGTGGGAATCATTTTCCTGGAATTGACCACTGAAGATTTACCATTAAGGGAAAGGATTAATATTCATTATTGCAGTTGGTCACTTATAGTTGAATTAACAGACTCTGTAGGACTTCTAGAAGGAATGAGGGACTTCGGGATCCTGTTTGCCTTAAGGAATACTCCATATTCAACATTGTCTTCTAGAATCAGACTCAAGTTCATTTTTCTTACACTTCAGTTGACCTACAATGAACAGGACCATAAAACCTGGACCATTAAATGTAATTAACTCTTAGGTTAGGCTTTAATCGACTATAGAAGAAGTTATAATGAGTATATAACCAAGAAGAGTTATAAAGATGAAATGATAGCCATTATATATCATTTTGAGTCATATCCTACACGTTAAATGTGTAGGAACCAAACACTAGTTTTATCCTTTATATTTTTCTTTCAGATTCTAAGTGGCAAGAACTCAATCAGTTGACAGTTGACAGACAGCAAAAACTGGAAGAATCCTCTAATAATCTAACCCAATTCCAAACTGTAGAAGCTCAGTTAAAACAGTGGCTTGTGGAGAAAGAACTGATGGTCAGTGTTCTTGGGCCCTTGTCCATTGACCCAAATATGCTAAACACACAAAGGCAGCAGGTGCAGGTGAGTATTAGTTGACTTAACAAGACATATGTTTTCATTTATAAATACATTAGCTTTCGACAGTATGTGCTTTAACCGCCTTGGAGTGTGTTTATAATGTTTCAGATGCCCGTAAGGTACTTCCCTGGGGTTAGTGGGTACCAAAGCTGTGAGGTGTCCCAGCGTAGTCTGCTTAGCCTATGAATGGATCAAATGCCTTGATCATTTCAGTCATATTATAGTTTATGCAGACCCTGCTAGAAAGGGCCTTCTGTGAAGTATTAATGTGACTGTAGAAGTAATAACATTTTTATGAGAAGCTTGTGTATGCTTTCTTATTGTTTAGAAATTGCTCCTTTGAGGTTTTTATTCACTTTGATTGTAATAGTAGATGATGAAACTTGTAAAACTCATGTAGTACAGCTTGAGATGGGGAGAGACAGAATAAGAAGAGGAGAAAAAAGAAGGGAAGCAGAGAGGGAACCTTGAAACCCAGTGGGTTACTGAGACTAGTCTAATTGTAAAATGGGTAAATCCAGAAGGGGAGGAAAATCCACAAAATGTAAGTGAGAGGTAATAGCAGAAACTCTGTTGTGGTTTCACTTAGATTTCTTTATGTATGAATAGTGATATTAGTATAGTGAACCCGGTCCTATACTCTGAAATTACAAATTAGTCTTGATAGTTGAGAATCACATGTCCTACCTCATGTATGCTCTTAATCTGAAGAGAATGAAAACAAAAAATACAAATAAACATGAGAAGAAATAATTGCCTCTAGTCTTGGTAGTTTCCCAGAGATAGATACAACATGTTATTAAGTGAAGGAAGTTTTTGTATCATTCATTTTATAATGAGAGCCAATACTGAGCCTGCATATTTTAGGCAACATGATTTATGGGCTAAAATCCTTATAATAAAGATTGAAAATGTCAATAAATCTTATGTTAAAAAAACTTTGTAAATCAGTGCACGGTGAAGTAATACATTCTAACACTGACCACTGTGCGTTTTCTGTGGTATAAAATGCTATAGAGTATTTTAAAAATCCCACAAAGAGAAAACTACAAAATGGAAAAAACAAATTGTCAGTGTGATGTCAACTTGTCTAACACCAGGGTTTCCCTTTGTATATGAAAATTTGTGCATAAATTTCTATTCATTCTGCCTATACTACCAAAAATATGTATTCTTTTTCCCCTTTGGGGGATGTTAATTTCAGACAAAATGTTCTTTCTATGAAACACCATTGCTCCTTGGATTAGTTTAAGGTAATTGCACTGCCCTTGAAATAACAACTAGGAAAAGAGTAACTTAAAAAAATAATAATAAATAATAAATAAAAGCTAGACACATAAATGACACTTCTGTTTAGAAACGTCAAGCTCTGTTTTCCATAACTAATTATCCTGTAATCGGTGTGTTTATTTATCCTCATTCCCTCTTTACTGTAGATTCTGCTGCAAGAATTTGATACCCGGAAACCTCAATATGAGCAGCTTACAGCAGCTGGTCAGGGCATTCTGAGCAGACCTGGTGAACACCCTTCTTTCCATGGGATTGTGAAAGAGCAACTGGCAGCTGTGACCCAAAAATGGGATAGCCTAACAGGACAATTGAGTGACAGATGTGCCTGGATTGACGAAGCCATTGTTAAAAGCACCCAGTATCAGAGCCTGCTGAGAAGCCTTTCTGGTAAACTGAGTGACTTGGATCATGAACTCAGCAGCAGTGTGGCTGTGAGCACACACCCTGATGCTATGAACCAGCAGTTGGAAACTGCCCAAAAAATGAAGCAGGAAATAGAGCAGGAAATGAAGCAGATAAAAGTGGCCCAGAACCTCTGTGAGGATTTGTCAGCACTGGTTAAAGAAGAGTACTTGAAGGCAGAGCTTAGTAGGCAACTAGAAGGCATCTTAAAATCATTTAAGGATATTGAACGCAAAGCAGGTTTGTCTGTCTCCTTTTAATGCATGTGTTTCCTAGAAATGGAGGTCATGTATTGCCTATTTCTAAGCTGTTGCTAGTAGTCCAAGGCCCTAAAGAGAATCTGCCCTCATTGGGAGCACAGTTGAGGGGAAGGCTGCTCTTAGGAGCTCTCAGAGAGCAGTTCTCTGTCTCTGTGCGTGCACACTGTCAGGGTCATGCTGCACAGAGAACAGAGACACAGTCTGTTGGCAAAATCCACTTAATGAAGGCGCATTAAAATTTCAGTTATTCCAAATTGGTTCTTTAAACGCTGGAAACATTTTTGCTGTGTGGCAGTTTCACTGTACTGGAAAAACAGATGAATACAGTTATTAAAAAGGCTTTTCATCATATTATCACCTGCAGTTACTTTGTTTCATTCTGTCATAGAAAGCTGTCCTAGAGAAATGTGTGCAAGACAAGCATTTGGCCCTCTCTTACCTGCCGTAGCCATAATTCTGTGACAATGTGCCCGTGTTTGTCCGAGGTAGCCATAGTGAGCTGTGGGACGTTAGAAGGGCCCGCCAAGGAGGAGCACATTGTCTGCTACATTTGTTCTGTTTGAAAAGTAACACTAGGTGCCTTGTACCTAATAAATACTCTATGTATTTTAATTGATTGGTCTTTTAATTATTGTTATTTGATCATAGCAACAGTTTCTTACTCCTTTATTTTGGCATGATATTGATAATCAATACTATTATTATGATAAGTACTCTTACTGTTATCAATCCTTATTTAATTGCCACAGCAGCTTCTATTAATGTTGCCAATTAACAGTGGGGGAGGTTTAATCGTCATGTGCCCAGGGTCTTCAGCTCTTGAGAAGCTGAGCCAGGATCCAAACCCGTGCAGTTCCTAGGTGCTACATTGTAGTTCCTCCGTGATGTGTAAAAATCATAGAAGTGGAGGGTCATATTTGATAAGGGACGGGTTATTTATCAGAGTAACCTAGAACTTGGAGCAGTCGTCGCTTGCCTGTACTGGAGCAGAGGTGACTCTAGCATCTAGCTCTGCTTGTCTCGTTGCAGCTTCTGCTCTTTCTTCTCCCTTTGTCAGTAACTGAAGCTCACTTGTACTCTCACAGGTGTACTCTTCCAGTCACTGCCCTTGCTTTTAAACAGTTCTGTACAGGTATTTGGTGGTTTATCTCTTGGCTTTTTGTGGATTGAATCAATGCTTTGATGTAAAATAAACATGTCTGTGATTTCATTTTTAGAGAGCCATATTCAGCACCTTCAGTCAGCCTGTGCGAGCTCCCATCAATTTCAGCGAATGTCTCAAGATTTTCAGGCTTGGTTGGATACGAAGAAAGAAGAACAAAGCAAGTGTCTCCCAATATCAGCCAGACTTGATATCTTGGAGTCATTAATTAAAGATCAGAAAGATTTTAATAAAACTTTGACCGCTCAGTCTATTATTTATGAAAAAACCGTCA
This sequence comes from Smutsia gigantea, assembly GCA_032199065.1. Taxonomy (NCBI): domain Eukaryota; kingdom Metazoa; phylum Chordata; class Mammalia; order Pholidota; family Manidae; genus Smutsia; species Smutsia gigantea. The sequence goes on along the minus strand of JAVSCE010021427.1, from coordinate 708,491 downwards.
CAGAAGGTGAAAATCTGTTATTAAAGACACAAGGGTCTGAGAAGGCGGCCTTACAGTTACAAATAAACACAATTAAGACCAATTGGGACAGGTTTAATAAGCAGGTGAAGGAAAGAGAAAACAAGGTAAAAGATTCATTGGAAAAAGCTCTCAAGTATAAAGAGCATGTAGAGACTCTTCAGCCATGGATAGACAGGTGTCAGAATGACCTGCAGGAAATAAAATTTTCCTTGGATCCTGCTGAAACAGAGGATTCTGTTGCCAAGTTAAAGTCTCTGCAGAAGGAAATGAACCAACACTTCGGGATGGTAGAAGTGCTGAACAGCGCAGCCAACAGCTTGCTCAGTGTCTGTGAGACCGATAAAGAGGTCGTTATGGCTGAGAATAAGTCACTGCTCCAAAGGGTAGACATGGTCACCGAACAACTTCACAGTAAGAAACTCTCTCTGGAGAACATGGCCCAGAAGTTTAAAGAATTTCAAGAAGTTTCCAAAGAAGCTCAAAGGCAGCTTCAGTGTGCAAAGGAACAGCTGGAGGCCCATGATTCCCTAGGACCCCAGGCCTACAGTAATAAACACCTGACCACATTGCAGACTCAGCAGAAGTCACTTCAGACCTTGAAGCATCAGGTCGATTTGGCCAAAGGACTTGCACAGGACCTTGTGGTAGAAGCCTCAGACTCAAAGGGAACCTCCGATGTCTTGTTACAAGCTGAAACCTTAGCTCAAGAGTATAGTGCCCTAAGCCAGCAGGTTGATGAAAAGTGTTCCTTCTTAGAAACCAAGCTTCAGGGCATTGGGCATTTCCAGAATACCATACGAGAAATGTTTTCTCAGTTTGCAGAGTTTGATGATGAACTGGATGGCATGGCCCCAGTGGGGAGAGATGTAGAAACTCTGAGGAAGCAAAGGGAGGCTATTAAAGCCTTTCTGAAGAAACTGGAAGCCCTCAGAGCGAACAACGGCCATGCCGACAAAACCTGCAAGAGGATGCTGGCCACGGAAGAAGCCTCGCCTGATCTTGTCGGAATCAAAAGGGACTTGGAGGCTTTAAGCAAACAATGCAACAAGTTGCTGGACCGAGCCCAAGCCCGAGAAGAGCATGTTGAGGGGACAATCGAGCGTCTCGAAGAATTCTACAGCAAATTGAAGGAATTTTCTGCTCTGCTTCAGAAGGCTGAAGACCATGAAGAGTCTCAAGGCCCTGTTGGCATGGAAACAGAGGCAATTAACCAACAGCTTGATGTGTTCAAGGTAGGGAATTCTTCATTTTGACTTAACTTTTTTTACTATTAAAGGAACTTTCTTATTGGCATAGAAAGGAGATTGCCTATTTTGTAGAATCTTCTAGTATGACCTCCCCAAGAGTTTGAGCCTGAGTAAGAGTGTATCAGGGTAATCTCCAGGCACATGGGGCAGTTCCTAACTTGCTGTGGATTTGGGCCCTCGTGGGATAAAGCCTGAGATCATATCAAGAGACCAGAAGGGTGCTTGGAAATGTCCAGGCAAGCCCGAAGTGACATCACGGAGTCTGTTTCCGAGGTCATTCACAGCTGACAAGTCAGAGTGTCCTGAGCCATGTTTTGAGCTCGGCTGCAGAGGCCCGTCACTAACATAAAACACTTGTTTTCCTGTTTGCTCCCAGCATTTTCTTTAATGGTGAATTAGAGTTTTTTCCTGCTCTTTCCCTCTTTTTGTAGTCTTCTTAACCTTCTTAATTTAATTCCTTTAATTTCTTTTATAAACTTTTTTCTTCCAAAATTTCTTATTTTTAAAGGCAGAATGGATTTCTGTGTTGTATACCTGGTTTTATAAAACAAAAATCTTGGGCTCCTGCCCGAGGATTAGGGGTAACTTATTTTTCATGGGACTACAAGTTCGTCTGTGCCAGGAAATGCCTGCCACTTGACGGCACCCGTCGGTGCTTAAGGAGAGGAGCGTCAGATAAAAACAGTGGGCTAGGTCCAGTGTCACCGGCTTTGGCTTCTCTAGGGTGTGAGCAGAAGCTGCCTGCTGACCAGGGACAAGGACAGGTCCATCCGTGCGCAGAGAGGGCCCTTGACCTCGGGGATTCGCAGCGTGGGACTGATTCGCCTTTGGGGTTTGCATGGCTCCTGTTTCCCTCACGAGCTGTGTTTTACTTTCTGGTAATGATTGGTGTGACAATGAGTCCCACCATTAGCACATAAAGGGTAAGATAAGACCAAATAAAAACAGAGTTTGTGAAACTACAAATCATTTCCCATGAAAAAGATATATAAATCAAAGGGACTTGGAAATTTTGTGCTCTTATATTTGATGTAGTGTTTCCTTTGCTCATCCTTCATAACATTATTTAGGTGACTCGATTTTGGAAAATAAATTCTTTTTCTTCTTCTTACTACTATAAAGGTTATCTGTTGTTTATAAAATGCCTCTGAAGCCCAGTTCCTTCATGGCTTAAAAATCTGCGATTCTGTATTTAGGTCTTGATTCTTGAAGGTGGAGGAAACAAAATCTTGCTGTTGACCTTATTTCCTTCACTATGTCAAACTTTGGTATTTCTGGGGTTAGAATAAAAGGTTTCATGTGAGTGAATTCGCTGGTGGAAAACCAAAGTTCTGTGGCGATTGCTGTTCACAGACGCATGGAGAGCTTGAGGCTGGCGTTTTCTGACGACACTCGGCAAAACTTGAACGCTTCAATGACAGTAATCAAGTGGTCTTTTTACTAACAAAACTGAAACATGTTCAGTGCCTTTGTGAAACATTATCATTTCTCTGGGTTTTCTGTGACTGTGTGGAAAGGAAGGAGTTAGGCCTTCATTTCTCTTCACACATTCAACCGCTTGTAAGAAAATGGGCAGAAGTAATAGTATTGGTGGTGGCTGCCTGTAGGTGCCCGCCCTCTTTGTGTTCCCAGGCAGGAGTACAGGGAAGGGTGTGGCTCTCCCTGTGGAAAAGAAAGAGAAGAGAAAGTGATAGAAGCTGCACCCTCACCATTGCGTTGAAAGGGTTTTGCACACTAAAAGCACTAAGTAAGCATCATTACCATTAATGGTCGCAGAGGTTGCTTGTTTGATGGTGAAGAAGAATAAAGTGACTCTAAAATAAACCACTTCGCATGCTGTGTTAGTCTGTTTTCTGATTACCTTGGAAGAAATTAACTGATTTCAGTGAAATTCAGTAATAAAGACTATCATGACATATCTTCAGTGTTTAGAGACTCGGTGACTATAAAATAAACTTTTCCAAGTGGACGAATCAACTGCATTTAATATATTCCAGTACCATAGGTTAAAAAAAAAAAGAATATTGTTGTAAATAGAGATGGTAGCTTACAAATTCACTAATTCCATTTATTTGTGTGTGTGTGTGTGTGTGTGTGTGTGTGTGTGTGTGTGTGTGTGTGTGTGTACGTTCTAAAAAAGTAGCGATTACAAAAGTTAACATGCATCGTGGGCTTACTGTGGGTCAGGCACTTTTCCGAACCCTCTGTGTTTAATCCTGTCAATGGTCAGGAGAGGTAGATGCTATTATTATGCCCATCTTAACTGTCAGGAAGCTGAGACTGGAGGCCAAGTGACTTGTCCAAGGTCACACGGCGGGGGGGTTACGTGTCAGAGCCTGGATGTTTTGGTGGAAATAATACAGCGTTTTGTGTAAACTTTATTCCTCATGTTGTACATCTGATGTTTTACCTGGGAAATTTTCACATCATCTTCACCATAGTCTGATTCGGGTGGCCTGAGTAGCCAGCCGTTGTTCCTTTTAACCCAAAACCCCAGGAGCACCCACACAAGGAAAGCTGCCATAAAACCGGCCACTATGAAAAACATGAGATAAATGTGTGTGAAATTGTCTGAGAGACCGATTCGTAGACGGTGTGATGAAGATGGTGGGGGGTGGTCCCCACGACCACTCCTGCCGTGGAGCCAAACATCGCACTGTCTTAGTGATCACGCTTTCTTGATTAAAGTGGTGAGTTCACTTGTTTACCATTCGGATCTCGATTTAGTTTTTTTGGGGCAGTTAGACTTTTGCTGAACATCAGTTCAACAGTATTTTAGGGAGATGAAAAGAAAACGTTGAAGCAGAATAATTTGTATTGCGTGAAAACTAGTTTGTGTTGAGTGAAAGTGAAAAATAGCAAACTCCTACTTACTATGATTTGTAAAAAGGAAATAGGGCACTGAAGTACTGGTCTGTTTTCATCATAGACTTGGAAATAGAATCCTGCTTGACATTGCTCCTATCTAGTAGCTTTAGTTGAACCTAAATTCATGGATAAAATCTTACAAAAATTTTTCATAATATAAAATAAACTTCCATCTGAGTAGGACTGAAATTCAATAGCCATTCCCGAGTCATTCAGTTGGGGAGGCCCTAGATTCACTTGGAATGCAATGGATTATTGAAACTACGTAAGACAGACTTCTCTGCTTCCATTTTTTTCCCCCTAAAACTTAACACAAAAAAATAGCAGTTATTCTCCTTGAAAGGACAAAACTAATTCATGTTTGAAATCCTAACCCAAATGTAATAATTAAAAATGAATGCTATTTATTCTGAACCAAATGTCCTAATTCACTGTTAGTGAAAGCTCTTCTAGATTTTTGAAACTAGACTGGTATTACCTTTTGTATTAGTTTAAAGTTTGTAAACTATCTTGATTGTGTGAGTTCTGTTCACTGTATGGTTTCTGACTTCTGAATATTAGTCACTGGATTAAAATTTATGAAGAGTGAAGTGTTTTCTGACTGTTGATAAGTCAAAGTACCATTTTTCTACTTACACTTCTCTATTATTTAAATTCTGTGCACCCTGTCCTAACTTCCTAGGCAGAAAAGAAAAATCCCCTTTGGTGTTGCCTTTATCCCTATCTCCTTGAAGATTCCTAACTCAAGGTTATCTTCCAATTCTAAACTGCATTATTAAGTAATGTTAATATTTCTGCAGCTTTACTTATCAAAGACATATGTAACCAACTCTCTGCAAGGCACAGGTCCCTGCAATTCCCATGATGTCATCAACAGCTAGTCAGATCTGCTGATCATCATGAAGTAATCATCATCACCATACTGAACTGATTCAATTTCATTGAAGATCAAAGGAACTTGATGTTTCAATGGACATATCCAGTCACATTCTAGGGAAATATATAACCCCCCTCCCCATCTCTAGCCAGACCATGGCAAGAAGTCTCTCAGAACCTGCTTCCTGTTTATTTCTGGCCACTGTGTTGCTGCCCCAACTGTAATTCAGTTTGTCCCCACAAATGAACACATCACTGATAGAAGTCACTCCTGAACCAAAGATTTCTTTCTGTTTTCAAAATTGAAATAGCGTCACATAGAGCACAGAAAAAATTTTTTAAAGTATTACTGCTATCCAGTCTTATGAAGGCTTCACATGAACAACACTGTGGTTTGAACGTTCACCCATATCCTCGAGTCGTCAGCGTCCCTATTGGCCGTCACTGTCCATCAGCCTAGGAAGATGCTACAGAGTCATTACTTGTCTTCTCTGGAGCACAGAATTTTGAAGCCAAGTTGAAATCGCGGGCAAAGGTCTGAACCCATGCCCAATATACTGGGATAAACTTTTCTCTGGTCTAAGTGAAGGCATCGTTTAACCCAGACATCATGAGTTGATATGGGGTGAGCTACCCAGGGCCGGTATCGTGAGGCTGAAGAAGCCAGGCAGTTTGAGCACGATTTGTAAATAGTATTGTTGATATTATTAATAAATCACTTTCCAAATATCTTTTTGTTTGTGTGCCCATATTGTTACATAAAAGCCAATGACGAATTGTTCTCCATTTTGGTTGAGAACAGGGAAATTAAATAAAGCTATTGCGAGAAGAGGTTTTCCTTAGGGGAAAATTCTTACTTGATTTTTGTTAATGAGACTCTACTAGCAAGGAGGATGCATGATGTCTTCCTCTGATATTTTTAAAGGTGAAAATATTTTCACTCTAGAAACTGTAACTTGATGCATGCACTTTAGAGGAAGGTCACATTATTTAATCAGCTACAGTGGCATTGAAGATTTTAGGGAAAGAGTATCTATCATCTACGCTGGGCAGGAGAGAAGCCCCACTGAAGGAGAGACCACACCACGCTAGGAACTGGAACTGATCTTCTGTGAATTAGCAATACCTCATATTCTCACCCTCACAAACCAGCAGAGCGACGGGCGCCCTCTTTCCTGTGTCAACAAGGATATAGTGCTCTGAAAGGAATCCGAACGGAACTGTCCGGTTTGGATTCTCTTCCCATTTTTGCTGCTAGCTGGTGATGTCGCCCTTCATGCTACCTGGCCTCTTTTTTTCTATTGCTTCATTTAAGATCGAGGAATTAAAGGACGTTCTGGGGGCAGTTCCAGCCAGAGATTTTATATCAGGGGATTTTCTTTTTTGTTGTTGTTGTGGGGGGGATGTTTTTGTCGTTAACAGGATAAACCTGTGTCATTATTTTAAATTGCTCCCTCCCCCACCCCCCTCACCCCACCGAAAGCGCCAAACTTTCAGGCTTCATGAACAACGCTGTGGTAGCCTCTGCTGTCACCATAGTCCTTGCTTGGATGAAAGGAGCCCTACACAATGCATTGTGCTAATGCGGAAGGCTGCTTGAAGGTGTGTCTGTGTGTGTAGAAACAGAGAGAGAGAGGAATTTGCTTTGTTGTTATAAATTATACATTGGCTCTGTGATAAGAAAACTTAACCAGTAAATGTTTTTAGAATGTTTATTCAGATCTCCAGTTGTTCACTATGTGATAGCCTGGGATAGGTGAATGCTGTGACTGTAAGCTCAGGAACCAGGATACCCCAAGAAAATGGCTTTGCTCACATACCTCGTTTCTCACATATCCTTGATTGTCTTAATTTCAAGATGATTTCTTTTGTTACTGTTTTAATATGAATAGTACTTTCAGGTTTTGTTTGGTTTTTGGTTTTTGTTCCTCTGAAGGAAATTAAATGGAATCATTAATAGGTACATTGGTTTTTACATTTTATTTTTTTTAATTGATGTACGGTTGGTATACAATATGTTGGTTTCAAGTGTACAGCAGAGTGAGTAGGTACACTGATTTTGCTTGCTGAATGGAATGAAAAAAACCCTTGAACTTTTGGAAGCTATATGTGCATGTATTTCAATCAATGATGATTATATGTAGAATTATTCTCTGTTCACATAGAAATTTTTTTTATCCCACTGTCATCTGAAAACTCTATGAAAATGGGGGAAAAACAGTATCACACTAACTTACAGAAAAAATAGCAAATGAGTGCTTATTAAAGATATTACCTAACATTCACATCAAGGTAAATTCCCATCAAGATCAGACAACCTGTGAAGTGCTTCTGAGTTTGCTTGCTTTTCTGATGGGGTCTGAATATCCTACTTTCTTTTAAATATAAACCATTTCCAACTGAAATAAATAGCTGTGGCATATTCTTTTGATGAATATCCTCAAAAACCTTTTAGTCATTTATGTGAAGAAGTTTTTTAATTTGAAAGCTAAAAATATAGGATACTTTCAGTTTTCATTAGCTAATGGCATATTTATTAGAAAGAATAGAAATTGTTGCTCCTAAGGCCTATTTTTGAACTCCCAGCAAAAAAACACCTTGCTCTCATTTGGCTTCTAATCCAGATTTCAGGATCTATTAGGCCAGAAGGATACTTTGTCAGTTTTCATGGGCAGTACTGCATTTACTCACATAGACATTTTCCACTTATTGCATATCGATATCTTAATATCTTCAGTCTTTCAGTTTTAAAAACTCCGTATTTCAATTGATAAAATTAGCTTTTTAACTTTCCTATGAAGTAGATTCTCTCATTAGTGGTAAGATTTTTCAGGAACTTTACTTTTTAAAGATTTAACTTTGGAAATATAAAATAAGAAAGTGAGTACTGTTCTGCTTATTACACAGTTAATATGTGTACTTTTCTAAAATCATCTGCCTTTAGAAGATACTTTATCTAGATCACATCTTCTAGTAGGTGGTGTCAAGTAAGTCACATTTTGAGAACATTTAACTTTATGATTTCTGTATGAAGTAATAGTGTTGGCTGTTTTTAAGAAAAGCTTTGCTCATTTTATTCATTGTGTATTTCTCTCCTGAGTGTGAGTTCTAGATATCATGATTAATATTTGTTTACTATATCACAATTTGATTAAGATTAGAGGTGATCACATTTAAAGTAGCTGTGTAAACCAAATCTGAGAGGAAAAGATAAACCAGCCCAGTTCGGCTTATTTCAAACTTTTTTTAATGCTATCCAGATACATCTTTGGAATAGAAGTTGTTGTCATAAGGACTAATATAATATTAACACTACAAATTTTAACTTGAATCACAATGTATTAGGATCATCATTTATAGAATTAGTTGAAGTCAGCTTAACAAAAATAGGAATTCAGTTATTTAAAAATGGCATATACTTAAAAGTGATCAATTAAAGGACGTTTTCCCATAGCACGCCCTACTTCAAAACTATTTTCTCATCCCTGTTCTCCATTCAGCTGCAGGTTGTGTAAGGACAATAGTGGTTCATCTCTGCACCAGTGTTTTGCAAGCGCTCATCACGATGTTTGGCAGGTAGTGAGCCCTCTTTGATGAATGCTTCAATTTATGAATTATTTATTTTTAAAGATACATGACCCACCTCAAATGTGAGGTTACCCATTACTCTTCTTAGCCTTATGAAAAGCTAGAGTAATACTGTGCTACTGATTGAAGTTAGAGTCTAAGGTGGACTGAGTCAGTGCCATTCTTATGAAAAGTTCTGTGACGATCCTAGAATGTTTAGAGAAAGGCACTTATTCACATTTCAAGGAAACTTTATTATCAATATTGCCATCAATAGGCAGCTCTCCAGCCTTGCCTATCAAGATAGTGGCATTGGGGGTCAGACTCATAGTCTCCTAATTGCCGGCCTAGGGCCCAACCACTGTTCAAACATGGTAACTGCACATTTTTCTTTCATCATCCCCTCAGAACAGCCTGTCTGCTTGAGCTTGTTGAAATATTTCACTTTTTGACTCTGAAAAATGGGCATTGATATTGCGATGTTGATAGGTATTTTACTATATTTTTCTTATGGCTATATATATATTTTTTATACTTCCCTTCCCAACTTAACAATGGACACATACTGAGTTGCAATCTAATAATTACCGAGTGGGTGTGTTACGTACTGAGTTCTGGTTATGGATTTTTTAAAAAAGATTCAATTCTTGGGTTTATAAAAATAATTTTGGAATAACATTTTCTCATTAAAGGTACAAAAGTTCCCTGCCACATCTTTTCTGTAAAAAATTATCAGAGAAAGTATAAAGTTGTTTTTACCAGAACTGCCTTCTTCCCCTAGGGTCAGTGCAATTTTATTCATGCTCAGAAATGATTATTTTGTGAGATGGAGAAAAGATAATCTGCCTTCATGTGTCATTCTATCTGCTGCTCTGTTAATGTTGCTTATTTTGTAAAATAAAGAATGGAAAGATTTTATTTAAAAACTATTCATTTTCCCCACAATGGCTAAGGTTTGGCTTGCTGAATTTGTTTGCAAAATAGTATTTTTAAAGAGCTTTTGTTCAACAGATGAAAATCTGTGGATGCGATTTTGTTTATTAAATATCCAAAGTCATCTACTGCCTGGGATCTTTGCCTGGGCTTTGCATTAAGCTCAGGGAGGCTGCATGGTTATTAGTAACTAACGAGTACTAACATTCCTGGCACCGGAGCTCAGGGATCCGTGCCCACAGGGACAATTACTTTGGAGAACAGTAAAACTTGGGCCTTAAAAAGGCATGACACAACACTCGATTTCAAAGTGATCTGCACCTCGCATGGCAATTACTGGAGTCAGCAACTGCCGTGACTGAGAGCGTGGTTGCACCTGAAGGATAGGGACCTGAATAGGGCTTTCGCCCAATTTGATATTCAAATGAGCGCAGCCCCCAGGCGTACGCGAAATGATTTCCCCCGGGGAGCTCCTGGGGTCAGGTTCTGCCTCCGCAAGCCCTTCGGATCCCTTCCCATTTAGGGACCTCTGCACCCGAGCGGCCCCTCTCTGCGGATCCAGAGCGGGGTCTGATTTGCGCTGATGTCACCACCAAGCTGTTGCACTGCAGCCTCTTGGCCTCTGGGTACCTCCCCCTGAACAGTTCGGCGGCTCCGAGAAGGCGCAAGGAGTCAAAGGAGAGATTCCTGCGAAGTTAGGTCGCGGGAGGGCGTAGCAGCGAAGCGATCGGGGAGCTGCGTCCGGAGCGCCGGGAGCCGGCGGGCGAAGGGACGGAGCGCATGCGGCCCAGAGAGAGAGGGCGTCGCTGCAAGCGCCCTGGCGCCGGAGGATGCTTGCGGGGCCCTCGCTGCCCTGAGGAGCTGGGCACAGCGCGGGAGGCCCCTGCCGGAGTTCCTCTTCTGCCTGCGCCACCGGCCACCTCTGCGTCTCCCCAGCTGTAGCTAAAATGAAAGCCACACCGCGGCCACAGTTGGGCAGTTTCAAAGGATAGAGTCGCCTGGGTTTTCAGCTGAATGTGACTGAGCTGCCCGTGCCTGGGAGGAAACCGGGAGCTCTTCTTTGCTGCGCTTGCCTCAGGTGGAATAAGCCTTCTCAAGGAGGATCAGATAAGACCCTTTGGAAATGGCCTTTTCTGGTTTTAAAGGGGAGCTTATAGTGCACCATGCTTTCTAACTGGTTAAAGGGTTGCCGGATTGTACTGGCCTGGCTGTCCAAAAGTCTTTTTGTTTGTTTTTTTCTTCTTTGGGTACTTCTGAATAGCCTGGAAGAAGCTTAATATGGGAAGAAACACTGCCTTTTGGATCAAGATTATTTATAGCTACTCCCCAAAAAAGTAAAAGAGAATTTTAACTTTCTTACAGCCTTAGACTTAACTTATTTTTCTCTGAAGATTGTTCCATGCCTTGATCTGAACAGTACATGGTCGCTGTGTTTGTCTAAGTTTCTGAAGCATGGTTTATTTATAAAGGAGATGGGGTTTTGCAAGCCACCTTTAAGTGGATTACAGTTAACCCACGCTCTGCCGAAACTGACATTCAGCTTATTAAAAATGCTTGCTCATTTGAAAATTTTAATCTGGAAATCTCAGTTGCGAAAGTAGACTAAAAAGGGAAATGGACTGACAATGGAATGTTTTGAGTGTTTGAGCCACTGTTAAGTATGTATGTGTTTTCTTTCTGTGTTTTGGAGTATGTGAAAGGGAACTTTGAGGCCTGAGGAAGGGGGAGAAAGGAGATTTCTGTACTGTATCCTTACTGCACTTTATTTTTTAGAATCATTCTAAAAGCAGCCAGGTAAGAGGATAGTTGCATTTAGACAGACGCACTGACGATGACCTTAAACACCTCATATATTACAGTGTATGTTGTTTGAGCATGTGTCTTTATGCTGAAGACACTTCATAGTTCTGTTCAGAAGTACACTTTTGTGAAAGATGCTTTATCTTATTTCTTATTTTCTGTATTGTCAAGAGCTACGATAGTTGTTTTAACTGTCTACAAAATGGGGAAGCCACTCAGCAGACCAGACTGTTTACGTCAGAATCCCCCATGTGTAGGGAAAGGTGAAGAAGAGGAGGACCTAAACATCGAAGACTGCTACGTCCCACAGCGGTCCATCTATGATACTGTCAGGCTGAACGAACAGATTGACTCTGGTTCCAAAGGTAGCCTGTCTTCCAGGCATTTTACAGACCGGACTTTACCCTACAGTCACAGAACACTGGATGTTAGCTCTTTATGGTCCAATGGTGCCCTTGCTTCTTCCGGTGCATTTGAGCTGAGAGGTCGTGAAGCTAACAAACTAGATGAAAAGATGATCTTTGATGCGCTCAAACTTAACAGTGATGTCATTCGAAGCACAGGATTACCCAAAGCCAAATCGCATGCAGAAAAGAAGGAGCATAGACGGTCCTGGCGAATGTTTGTCCCAGCCAATTTTATGGATTATGCAAACAAAAGTGAAAGCTCTTTTGTTGAACCTACGGATCCATCAGATGCTGTTACCAAGGCGGACAAGTGCAGATGGGGTACTAATTCTCTAACATCGGAGGAGGACGACTCTGGTTTATGTAGCCCTCCAGCAGAGAGGGAAGAAAAACAGGGCATCTTAACTGGAGACCAGTCACGAATTAGAAGCTTGTCTTCTGCTGAAGATATTCACATAGCAGAGCAGTATAGACCATTTTTTCCTGTTTATTCCATTAGTGAACAGAAAGTCCCACTGCTTTCATGTGGAAGTGCCCACCCTGATGAGAATTTAGAAACAATTTTGCATGATGTTTCTCCACTGGAGGAAACAAAACATGTCAGTGGCCACAGGGAAATCCATGGTGAAAATTGCTGCCTGCAGAATGATTTGAAAGAGAGCACTGTTAAATTTGAGCCATTAATTATGTCAAGAGATGGAGCACCCGAGTGTATTTCTCCCACTGCGGACGAAAGGAAAACATATGGACCCGGAAAATCTCAAGTCACAGCACAAAGTAGGGAATGTATGGAAGATTCTCCTGAGGATTTAGATCTCTCTGTCACAGATCTGGGGGGAAATTACATAGATTGTGGTAGCACAAGTCTAGTGGAAAGTGTGACCCCATTGACACCATATGATTCAGAAGAATCCAACATAGCATTTAAAGAGGAACTGGAGGCTCCCCTTTCTGCCCAGGAGATGGAGGCGATCCATTTGAAGTGCTCCCCAAAATTCACACCAGTAATAAAGAAAGCAGCTCCCAGAAAAACAAGGGCCCAGGCAGGAACATTGGACACAGTCTGTAATGGCTTTCAGGCAGTTCAGGTAATTGATGGGAATTCAAAACTGTGCAATGCCTTAAGTTTGTGGTTCTGTTTTAAAATGGTCCCTAGTATTTCTAATAATGATCATATCCAATCTTTTATTTGGGGGCTTGACTAGTGCCCTACAAGATGACAGATAAATGAGTAAGTGGATCATTATGACAGATGAGGGACCATATTTGAGAAGAATGACTATTCCCAGCTGTTGTCCCACTGTTGGCTGGGCAGACGGTGTTAGCTGCCCTTCATTTAGAATGCCTCCACCGTGAGTTTATGTTAACGTTAGGCTCTTAACACAAATTGTGGTTTAAGACACTGCCATTTAAAGGCAGTTACATTGGATTTATTAAGCTTGAGTACTTAGTTATGAAGGCACAAACCCAGTGTTGTATTGTTGCGGTCTGCAGAGTATCTGTGCAAATTAAGGACTTTTAAAGTGTGCTGAAAATTTTCTCTCAGTAGCTCTGCATGTGGAAGTAGAGAAGTTATGGTGGTGTATTGTGCAGTCATTTCAGCCCCTAACTTTCTGTGATTGGTGACTGAGGTAAGAAAGTAAAGGGTGCAGCCTTGTAATAAGTAGAGGTTGTTCGTCAAGCCTATAATTTTTTTCTTCCCACTCGGATTGAAGTTCAGCTATTTTGGTACTTTCCCTAAGCTCTTCTGGTAAACTTTGCCTCAGAGGTAATTTTATTTTATTTTAAGCTTCTCTGTGTTTGTGTGCTTATGGATTCAGTTGGGGGAAAGTCTCTCTTTGTAGGCATTTTATTATCACTGAGAGATAAGGAATTTGGACAATATCAGAAAAGTCCCTCTTCTTAGTCTAAGAAATCATTGCTCTAGTTAGCGGTGCCCTTTACTTAAGCATGCATTAAATGGCATGCTAGTTAGTTTAAAAGCTTAGCAAAGTCCTTTTTTATGTGAAGGATTTTGCAGTTTATTTTTAGAAAGTAATTAAATGCTTAGGAGTATGTAGATTCATTAGTAGCTATCTTTTTTTCACCCTTAATATATTTTTTGTAGAAAAAATATATTACCAGAGACCCACCTAGACCTAAGCTGATATGCCACCCCAAAATTAATTTCTTTAAAACCAAGATCAGAGGTTAAAAATATTAGGTTTTGTCCTGAAATTTATCTGAGGGAGAACAGAAGCTTTCCTTGAATCCTTATGTGCCAGAAAAGTTCCTGAATTAAGAATGAGCAGTTTTCCTACCCATCCCCCACCCTTTTTGTGTGAATTGTAAGACGTATTCACGATTAGTTTCTAGAAGTAGTAACTAGAAAGTGGTATGAAGAGGAGAAGAAGCATTGTACCAAATTCTATTTTCGCCACCTTGCTGCAACTTTCAACTGACTTAGTAGGTAAATTAATGCCTTTTAAAAAAATCATTAAAACTTAGGTGTGCTTTTTTTTTCTCAGTGATTTGGGGGAATTCTTATAATTTCTTTAGTTATGTGTGATTGACTTTTTATATTTAGTATTGTTATGTAGAAGTAATTAGCCAGTGTGGAAATTGTCTGTTTAGATTTCCTATAGAAGAGAAAATGTGCTTTTAACTAGGAGGGGACGTTTAGAGGAAATGATCATTTTTTTGTTTGCTATTCCTTAAGTCAGTCATTCACACAGTAACACAAGAGTATCCGGCGTGCGAGGTCTTGGGCCAGAGTCTGGAGAGTTTCTCTCTTTCAGCCTCTACATCTTTCAAAATTATTTTCCATACTGTGTCAGTAAATTTTTCACAAGTACTATTTTGATATTTGGCTTTATTATGTTTTCATACATCCTGTTCAACTGTTCATTCATTTGGACTGTTCCTGTATTTACATACTGCCCTATGAGTATAATGACTCAGAGCCCTAAACTTAGTCTTTGGTGTCTAGCTGAAGCTTTCCCTCCTTAGTTAAACTAATTTATTTTCCTAGTGGCATCTTTCAAGCCCTATATTAAGAACATTTGTATTGTCTATGAAAGTGTTGATGTAACCCCAGTATTCTCTGTTGTGGGGTTGACATCATCTGCCCCAATATATAAACATAATTTTTCTGTGCTGTTCATTTGTCAATAATTATTGGGTATATATTATGTGCTGGGTACTATGATAGGTCCAGTATAAGGAAAACAGAAATGTCTGCTTTAGTGGAACTTGCCTTTTGCCCTAACTCATTATTAGACCTTTTAGATCTTTTACCAGTTACAGACAGCTGGGGACTATAAGTTGGATGGGGTGGACAGTCACTGGGTGAGTGCTGGAGAACTGCTGATGGGGCAGGTGGTGGCCAAAGAGGGACCAGAGTTGCTCTGCTGCCCATAAGGGTGATCAGATCCTCTATGGGGTGAGGTCTCCATGCCTCTTGCAAGCCCTTCAGCATCCTTGACAGGTATTAAGGGGGCTGCGTGTGTAGGCGCCCACACTCATGCAGTGCCTGTGGTATCTTTTGTCTTCTCCTACTCCGTTTGCTTAGCTTACCTGGCAGGCTAAAGCCTGACCTCTTGTTTCACCTCCTCATCTTGTCGGAGATGCTCATTTCCAGTTTGAGCCTTAGACTTTAGTTGCCAGCTAGCAGCAAGCGTCTTTAGAGGAGCCTATATAAGTATCCTTGCCCAGTAAGATTCATTTGGGGCCCATCTTAAAATTTTCCTCCTTAGCATTCTCCATACCCTTTTTTTTTTAACAAGAGTTAACTTGGAATGATAGGAAATTTCTATTACTATGATAATGAAGCAATAAAGAGAGGGCACATATACTCTTTTCTTGGTTCTTTAAGTAATCTGATTAAATACACTTAGAATATAATTCATTAATATTCCTGAGTGGTTTGATAATGTGAACAAATATTTAGTTTACTTCCTTACTGTTATTCATAAGATAGCTATGATGTATGAATAGGCAACAAAAATTATCTTTACCTGTAATAAACGATACCTGATAATTGAACAAATGCTTATATTTGGTAGTGGTTAGATAACATAATTCATGTAATTATTGTCCTTCCAACTGCAGGTATTCCAAAAAGAAGAGATTGAGCCCTTGCAGGTCAAACAGCAAGATGTCAACTGGTTAGGTCAAGGCCTTATTCAGAGTGCTGCTAAGAACACCAGCACCCAGGCTTTGGAGCATGACCTGGACGAAGTCAATGCACGGTGGAAGACTCTCAATAAGAAGGTAATTTTTTCGTGCCCTTCATTGTCATTTCTGTTGATTATTATTCTCTAGCATTTGTGTGATCACCAATCTTATTTATAGTAGCCACACTTCCCTAACCATGCCTATATTTTTGCATTGCTGTAAGCTGGGTGGCTCAAACTCAGATGCCCACAGGAGCGTGGTAGGCAGCATAAAGGGAAGAAGTGAGCTGGGTGAAACAGGGCCTCTCCCTGTTATCTCCACTTTGATAGAGACTCAGTGGTACAGGTGTGATGGCAGGTGGCCCATGATGCGTGGCCCTGTGTTGAGAGAGCATATATGTTATGCCTCTAAAGGTATACGAGCTACTTATTAGCCTCAGCAAATCACTGCCATGTAAGAGCCTAGGTTCACTGTTGCCAAAGACAAATGAACCTGGAAATCTCACTTCTTATGTGAAACCTAATTTTCCGTTGTCAGTGACCATTTCCAGCCATACAGTAGATTACACTGTGCATGTGAAAGTGTCTCTCTGTCAACCCCGGACTCAGGGTTTGACACCCTCACTATAGACCATTAACTCCAAATATTATTTTACATATAGGATGTATATCCCAACTTTTCCTAAATGTCCACAAGGAAAAACACTGGAAAAGAATGCTCTGATATCTTTGGAGATAATGCTGACTCATATTGGTTGCTCTTCACATGGCATAAATTATCAGAAAATTGTTATAGGATGGCACTACTTATCTGGTGTGGTTGCTGTTGTTTCTGTAGTTATTCCCTGCGTTGAAATCTTAAGCAGCTGCCAAATCTCAAAACTACATTTATCATTCTTTTAAAGTCTGTCTCATGCTGTTGTGCTCCTCAGACACAATTGGAATGAAGTGTCAGGTGTAGGTACATCCCAGTGCTTGAAGTATCTTGCCAACCACTTTCTCAGTCTAAAAGGAAAAGATCTATGAGAAGGACAGTAAGATCTCTTGGTGCAGGACACAGAGACTCCATTTACTAGAAGACAAAGGCCCTGGTTTGTCAAAAAAGGACTCTAGAACTTGGAGCTGGCAGAATTTAATGGGTACTTTGTAGTTATTTTGCCTGGCAAAGCACAGTTCTGATTCTCTACTATAATAGTTTTTAAAAACCATTATCTGTTTTTAATCATTATCTCTGATATTCATCAGTAGGAAATAAAATTGATAACAATATGGTACCACATCAGGGATAATGATAAAAATGACAAAGGCCTTGTTTCTTTCAGTAACTTGGAAATATTTGAATCATTCATTGCTAATCGTAAATGTATTAGATATTTCCAAAATCTCAAAGATACTATCTTTTACATTGACTGGGATGATAATCTTATCTTCTTCGCTTCGTTGCTCAAGTTTGACCCCTTTCCTGCCCACCATCAGTGGTGGTAATTCTAAGTGCAAAGGGAAAGAAAATGCATGACAAAATGGGAAGAGCAGCATGAGAAGCGGTGGCTGGTGGGCAGACCCCATGTTGCATGAAATGAGTAAATGAGTTGGAACACCTGGAACTTGGCAGGTGGCTCAGCGAGCAGCGCAGCTGCAGGAGGCTTTGCTGCACTGTGGAAGGTTCCAGGATGCCCTGGAGTCCCTGCTCAGCTGGATGGTGGACACTGAGGAGCTCGTGGCCAATCAGAAGCCCCCATCAGCCGAGTTCAAAGTGGTGAAGGCTCAGATACAAGAGCAAAAGGTAATTTTGTGAGGCTTTTGTATTGTGATTCATGTTAACTCTTGATAAGGAGAGTTAAAAATTTACCTTGTGACTCTGTTTACAGTAATAGGCTATCCTAGTTAACTAGTTATTGATGCTCTAGACATTATTTACTTAATCATTCACAAATATTTTATTGAGTATCTGCCTAGGGTCAGGCATTGTATCAGTGCTGGAGATACATCATTGAGTAAAAAAGATAAACGCTTCTCATTGAATTTAGTAGGAGGGGAGGAACAGGGAGAGAGAGACAGTAAAGTGATTAAGCAAATTGTGGTAAGTTAGCAAATGATAAATAAAGCAGGGATGAGGAGGTAAGGATTAGGAAGTGACAGAGCAAGGACAGGTGGCAGGAAGGGCCAGCGTGGAGAGTGGGGTGTGTATTTGTGCAGTTTTAAATGGAGCAGGTCAGGAAGACATCACTCACCAAAGAGGCAACTTTGGACAGAAATGCCATTGTTCCTTTATGTATTAGGTTAATCCATACAAAAGTTGCCCATTTTAATAGATTAAATATGGGCAGTTTCTTGTGGTTCAACCTGTACAGAAGAGGCAAATATTTGATTCTGGAATTAAGGAATGTGCCATTGTGTTTTTGATACTACCAATATGGTACCACAGAGGGATGATGACTGCTTGGGACCCACACGTACAGTTTTTTGCTCCTGAAGGTCGTGGTCTGTCAGGAAGCATTTAGTGACATTTTCATTACTAATTCATCAGCCGTGATGTGAAATGGTATAGGGGTGGGGCCTAGCACACCCGCAAGGTTTGTTTTCTATGTAACTTTAAACAGAAGGGAATGGATAAGAGGCTTAATTTAATTTTGACAGTCAGTACTCTCTCTCTCAAAATCCACTGAAGGCTTTAGTATATTGGGAAACTAACCTGTTAGAAGTAGATTTAGAGGTAAGGATTAAAGAAACAAAACAGGAAACACATTGCATTTGTGTGATCTTTGAGTCATGTATATAATATATAACAAGTAATAAAATAACATGCATGTGATAATCATGTATTTAATAATGTGATGTTATATGTAATAATATAACTTGCTACCATTTATAATTTCATTTAAACCTTTGTTATTCTCCCAGAGTAACTGAACTATACTTTGCCAATAAAACCTATGTGTTGATTTTGCTTTCTTAATAGCTAGAGGCTTTGCTGTTCAGGTTTATCCAAAGTAATGTACTTAATTCGTTCTCTTTGCTGCCTAACCCACCTGTTGTGCCTTCATTTTATGATGACTCTAACCAGTGTTGAGAGAGTTTTTGCATTTCTTCCCCTTCTTTTTAAACATGTTCCACTTACCTCCTGCCTTGCTGGTTTTGATCTCAGACAAAAGGGAGAGATACCTCCTCTTCTAGCTTGTTAACTTCTGGAGTAGACTGTGCATTTCTTTAATCCTTAACTGTCAGTCAGGGTCAGATGAAGGAATCAATATTAAGGGTTCTGTACACCTGTGACTTCCTCATTGCCATTAACACCATGCGTATGCACAGAACGTGCTCCTGAAATACTTGTTTTGATTAGACTACTGCCAGGTAATCCTGAGTCCCAGCTACCTGTGTCAAATATTTCATTCCAGGCTTCTTGAAATGTTTACTTAGACTCAAAGTGAGTATTTTTTTCTGCTGTAAAGTCCTGAAATATTAGTCTTATTTAGTCAGCTTTGGAGATTTCTGACACATTCCACCTTCTTTTCCTTTTGGAAATGATATTTAAAGGCTCTTATTTTGTTTTCATCCTCTTGAAGGATTTTAGGAGCTAGTCCCGCCTACTGAAAGGAGCCAGGAGTCTCTAGTTTTAGCCTCATTAGCTTGTGAACTCAGTCTGAGCCTGAAGTTCCCTGTCTGTAACGGATTGTCATGGGAAAAGGTCTTGAAAACAGTAATGATTTATAATAATCATTTTTGTCTCAATGAGACTGATAATTGTTGAATGTTTAGGGCATTCCCATTTCATTACAATAATGGGGATGCTGTCAGTGCAGTGGAGTTATTGTAAGCAGCAGCATTATTTTGTATTGCAAAATTAATAATGAATGCTTTAGTGGCCTTACCAATATTAGTTTTATCTACTATGAAGAGCTCCTACCACAATATCTGACACAATAGTAATGAATCATTAAACAAAATGAGTTATTTTAAAAATCCTACTTCTGAGATCCTTTTGTATGTGAATCCATGCAAAGTATATATTTTTGTCACATAGCTGAAGTACTTAGAATACGTTTTCCTTTATACCGATACAGTTATTCCTTTCCTTTGTGTGTGTGTGTGTGTGTGTGTGTGTGTGTGTGTGTGTGTGTGTTTAATGTTTTGTCTCAAGCTTCTCCAAAGATTATTGGATGACCGCAAATCTACTGTGGAGGTAATCAAACGAGAAGGAGAAAAAATTGCTGCAACAGCAGAACCTACAGATAAAGTGAAGATTTTGAAACAGCTGAGTCTCTTGGATAGCAGATGGGAGGCCTTGCTTAATAAAGCTGAGACACGGTAACTACTGGCAGTCTTTTGTAAAAGTTGCAACAGCTTTAATGCTGGTGTTTTGTATTTTGATACTACTTTCCTCTAAATTGATATTTTCCCATGTTTATCGTGTCTGTGAACATAGGTAGCAAGGGCTCTCTCCTTGTTCCTCCAATGGTCATGCCTTAGAGTCACCAGATATATCCTGACTCTTTGTTTTAAGAAACAGGTTGCCCTTGGGGGTAATTTATTCCTTTGTTTATTAAGTAGTTAGTGCCTGCCTACCTTGCATCAGGTACAGAGCTAGACCTTAGCTTATGTGGGTGAGCTGGCCTCAGGTGGAGCAGTCCAGTAGGGTTTTATAGCCACTGGTAAGTAATGAAGACTGCAATGTTTCAAAGCAAAAGTACAGGGTGCTTGGATGCATGTAACAGGAAGAACCTAGTCTAGAGGCAGGGAAGAGACAGTTAAGCTATGTTTTAAAGGAAGAGTAAGAGTTGTCTAGGAAATAAGGCAGGTCGTAGGGTCCTGTGCTTATGAGAAAGCCAGGAAGCCTGGAGCGTGGCTCCACTGGGATTTTGTGCTCAACATTTTTTAAAAACTTATATTTCTTCATTCTCTTTCTTGGCACCACATGGACCATGTTGAGTGGTAGCCACAGTGAAGTGCAGCCACAGAGGCCTGTTGACCTGAAAACAGATGAACCACTGAACAGAATGAGTAGTTCCATAAATTCCTACCTTCATTAGAACCAAAATGGCAAAGGGAAGAATTTCTCTAATCTTGAATTGTGGAGAGGAATTAATTAGCATTCTATGACCGAAGAATAAGGTGCTCTTTAGAAAGCTGAAAGTTTCCTGTTGCCCTTCAGTATGTGTCAGAAGATTATTCCTCTGCGTAATGCCCCGGGACATTGTACCCTGGGTGCCATGAGAGATACTTCAAATACTTTTTGTTAATTAAGTGAATAAATGCTTTACTTATTTTCCTAAACCTTCTTCACAATGGCATTAAGTGAAGGGATGGAGGTCATATTACAGTTCACACACAGATTAATACATTGACTCACAATTGAAATTATAGTAAATTAAACCCAGTCACGGAATAGTTATTTCCACTGGTTCCAGCACAGAATGTGGTCAATAAGCCATTATTTTTATGTTCATTGTCATTGCTCTTGTTATTGTAATATTACTGCCACTGTAACTATTATTATCATAAGCATTTTAACCAAGTTTCTTTAGATTTTCATAAAAACCCAGTACTGGTGGTTGGTCTGTTGTTCAACTTTAATTTCATTTAATAGGAGAACTGTTTTAACATATCCTTTAAATGGGAGAGATTTTAATTTTAACTTGAGATGTTTTCTCCAAAAAATGTTCATAGAGTAGAACGCAGGAGCATGAGTGCAGACTTTGTTGACTGTTTCGCACATTCCTCATCCCTAAATGACCTTTGTCTTGGCACATTCATAGGAATCGTCAGTTGGAAGGTATCTCCGTGGTAGCGCAGCAATTTCATGAAACCTTAGAACCACTGAGTGAGTGGCTGACAACCGTAGAAAAGAGGCTGGCACATTCTGAGCCCATAGGAACCCAGGCATCCGAACTTGAGGAACAGATCGCCCGGCACAAAGTAAGAAACCCATCACACACGAAGATTCAATTTTCCATTTCCTCTGTGGTTTTGTGACATAAATTCGAGCTATGTGCTATTGTGTTACACATAATTGCAAACTTGACTCATTTCAAATGTCATCCTTTGTTGTATTTACGTTATCATTTTCATTTGTCCATTCCTTTTGTTTCTCTTTTTTAAACCTTGTTTAGGCCTTAGAAGATGATATCACCCATCACAATAAACATTTACATCAGGCTGTTAGCATTGGCCAGTCCTTAAAGATTTTGAGCTCCAGGGAGGATAAAGATATGGTGCAGAATAAATTAGACTCCTCTCAAGTGTGGTACATTGAGATTCAAGAGAAAAGTCACAGCAGGTCTGAGCTTCTCCAGCAGGCCTTATGTAATGCTAAGATTTTTGGGGAAGATGAAGTTGAGCTGATGAACTGGCTGAACGAAGTGCATGACAAACTGAGCAAGCTCTCAGTCCAGGATCACAGCACTGAGGGACTGTGGAGGCAGCAGGCCGAACTTCGGGTATTTTGATTTATTTTCTGTTTTTTTGTTTTTTTCATTTCAGTTGTCATTATTTTCTCAGTCTTCCTTATTTCTGTGTGATTTTATGTTCATTGTGATTGAAGTGAGTTGCTGCCTGTGTACACAGGTTACTTTTAATGAAGTCACTTTTAAAAAGGTTTATCCAATAGTCAGATTTTTAACTTTTCATTTTGTTACTTTATCGTTGGGTACAAAGACCCGCCCTAATTAGCCGGT
Source organism: Smutsia gigantea (assembly GCA_032199065.1). Classification (NCBI taxonomy): domain Eukaryota; kingdom Metazoa; phylum Chordata; class Mammalia; order Pholidota; family Manidae; genus Smutsia; species Smutsia gigantea. The sequence goes on along the minus strand of JAVSCE010021427.1, from coordinate 685,947 downwards.
GTTCCAATATCTCCACATAACATATAAGTGCTTTGCATCACGATGGGAACATGCGACCTGGAGAAAAGATGAGGGGCACATGTGGGGGCCATAAAAACACTGGAAAACGTGAGGTGTTTACTTAAACACATCTCTCTGAAACCCAATTCAGTTCTCTAAGATTAACACTAATCTTTATTTAAATTTTTTCCCCCCCACATAAAAATGGTACCTGTGTTTTAGGTTCTACAAGACGACATCCTACTCAGGAAACAAAATGTAGATCAGGCCTTACTAAATGGTTTAGAACTACTTAAACAAACAACAGGTGAGTATCTTTTGAATCAAATAATCATCAGTCAGCATTTTGCAGTTCTTTCAAAATAGTTCAGGGATGGGGGAAAACAAAACCCTTTATAATGTTGGGACCACTCCAAGACTTCATTCTGGAGAACACTGTGAACAGCCAAGGGGGGTTTGGGAATATGATCTTACTTTTTTTCTCATGATCTCACTTGAATTCTTAGTGGAAGCTGTGTGTATTACTCATAACACAAGACAGTGTGGCACAGGAGATGGTCAGAGAAGCCCACAGAGGAGTTCTATTAGTTTTCCACTGTGGAAGGCAGTTCTGAAGGAGCACGTAGATTGTAGACAAATACTTAGAATTTTAAGGTAGTTCAGTGACACATACTGTGGCTATACGCAGGCTTCACTTCCCATGCTTGAGCTCACTAAGGAAACAGATACAAACTAACTTGTTTAGCACTTCCTTTGACCAGAGGAAAGCATCACTGTAGCTGCAGCCAGTTCAGCATATGTGTGCGGTGGGGGCAGGTACCATTCATAGTGAGCTGGAGGAATTCAGTATAATATGTAGAACCTTGAACTAGGAGTCTGAAGCCCACACACTATTACTCTGTGTGTCTGAGAATGAGGTGGATGCAAGTAGGGGTCTGCTGGAATAGTGCAGATGAATTTATCATTTTTAATGTACACACATCCCACATATTCACCTACATACACATATATATACATGCACACACACCAGATACTGTTCTAAACACTTTGCAGACATAAACTCACTGCATTTGTATCACAACCGTATCAAGTAGGTTCTCTTCTTTCCCCGTGTAATGATGAGTAACCAAGGGCACAGAGAGATTAAGTGTCTTGTGCAAGGTAATAAGCCACAATGTCTGTGTTTGAACCCGGGCACTTTTTAAACCCTGTGCTTGAAAACCAAGAGCACTATACAGATAAAGGCAGAGATGACACTTTCCACATAACTGAAGTCACTGGAGTCCCTTTCTAGTTTTTATATTGGCATTTTTGGAGCTGTTTAGATTTGCCAGCAATCCTGGGAATGATTAAAAACCTAGCAAAGGGCTTCTCTTGGGTCAATTCATCTTTGGGAAAATGCCTCCCGGTTTTTCCTCTCAGAAAAATCTCATGAGTGTTATGTTCTTAATACCTGAAGAACCCTTCCCCTCACCTTTTCTTTCCTTTCATGAGATATAACCTGGCTTTGAAATTTTAGGTGATGAAGTTTTAATCATTCAAGATAAATTGGAAGCCATTAAAGCAAGGTATAAAGACATTACTAAGCTGAGCACGGATGTCGCCAAGACCCTGGACCATGCGCTGCAGCTGGCACGGCGGCTGCACTCCACACGTGAGGAACTCTGTGCCTGGCTGGACAAAGTGGAGGTGGAACTGCTTTCATATGAAACTCAGGTCCTGCAGGGAGAAGTGGCAAGCCAAGCACAAGCGAGACAAAAAGTAGGCTGTGATTCATGCATTTTGGATCAGCTTACCTTCTGGGGAGCTCTGTTCATAGGAATGAAATGATACTTGGCTTCTGTCACTGCTGATATGCTGACGGATGCTTTGGTGGGTGGGACCTGACAGATGCAGGCAGCAGAGGGACTGTTTCAACTTTTAGGAGCCCCGAGATGAAAACAGTGTATTTCATTTGTTTCCAGACTCTTATGTTTGGGAGTATAGTTTACTACACAAGAGACCAAATGATGAACACAGAAAAAAAAAAACAGGAAAATGATAATTGTTTCAAAGATATGCATGATTTGGTTTGAATACCAGTATGTTTATGCAGGCAGATGTGTGGCGTGAGATGGCTTTTCTCACTGTATTGCAGAGGTGGTGTCTTACCATGCTACTCATTCTTTTCAGAGATAGCTTCTGGTTTTATCATCCCTCACCTAGGATCACATGTGGCTGAAAGGGAGCCTGAAGCTGTCTGGGTGAGGTCGGGCCCACGGAGCCCACAGTGACTCAGCCAGGGTGATTCAAAGCCAGTATGTTCTCATTTTGAGGGTCACTTAGTTTCTGGCTCAGACTTGGCTCTTTATGTTACTTTTCTGATACCTGATTACTTAGATGTTAACAGAAAGCAAAGAATACTACATGTTAACTCGCTTGGTTTTATTTCCCCAATTTTAAACACGTATATTAAATTTCAAAGATAAAAATCTTGTCATGTTGACAAATGAATTCTTCTTCAGAACTTCTCAGGAAACACTTTCCTTTTTACAAAAAAGCTTAAAATAACAAAGGTTTATAGCACTTAACTGAAACAGAGGAGGCCATGCCTTGGAGGACTTGCTCCCCAAGGACAGCTAAAGGGGAAGCTTGCTTAAACCCTTATGCACATCTGTATGTTTTCTTAATTCCATTCTCAGGAACTGAAGAAGGAAGCCCAGAGCAACAAAGCCTTCTTGGACGCCCTTAATGAAGTGACCAGTGCTTTACTGGAGCTGGTGCCGTGGAGGGCCAGGGAAGGGCTTGAAAAAATGGTGGCCGAGGACAATGAGCGCTACCGCCTGGTGAGCGACACCATCACTCAGAAGGTGGAGGAGATCGACGCTGCCCTCCTGAGATCACAGCAGGTAGGGGCCCGGGTTTGCTGCCCAGGAAGGACGTTTCCTCCAGTCGTTCCCAGAGCCTTACTGAACAAAGATGTCTGTGAGTGGTGTTTCTGTTTGTTTGCTATACTTCAAAAATGAAAGGAGGGATTTAGAAAGAGTTCCCCTGGGCGACTTCGACCCCTGGGTGCCAGGGCCAGGCTGATTCGTACATTGTGAACAGCCATCTGCCTCCGTGTTTCCCAGACTCACCCTTACCACGTCAGCCGCTGGGAGTTAACCCTGTGCTCCAAACAGAGTGCTTTTTGTCTACCTATGTGTATATTGCTGGTGGTAATTTTATGCCCTAGCTCAGTCTAATTTGTGTGTGAGTACATACTTTGAATTATCATGTAAGTCAGTATTAATTGTTCATTTACATACAGTTATGGTAAAGAGCGGCTGTATTCTTTCTAAACAGGAAACAGCTGTGTTGGTAATGTAATTATTTCTCAAGGTGACTAAAGGGGGAAAAAAATGAAAGTTTGTGACCTGAGACTCAGCACACAGAGTTTATAGTTCCAGAGAGTTTTATAGGCACACCCCCTCAGAGAACTGGGGCCAGTGAGTGGGGTCCTGGAAATAGATGTTTATAAATACATGTTTTGATGACCTCTTATCGAGATCTCTGACTCTTTGTATTAAGTCACAAGACTCTCAATGCAAACATTCTGGGACAGGGTTAGTGTGGTGTTGTGTGCTTTAGAGCAGAGCTTGGGAAGGTATGTGACTAAGCTTTTACTAATACATGCCAGGAGCAAGCCGCACAAATCAAGCCGACCAAGTGGGAGAATCCAGAATTAATTTTCTAAGGCACAGATGCTAGTTCTAAAGCATAATGCTCCATCTCTCCTTTCAGTGCTCTGGAATCACAAAAGCTGATGAACACGATAGCAAAACGCCTGCCTAAGAAATTTTTGCGAGGGAGGGCATTCATGCCTGAGGAATGCATCGCATGACTCTGTTTTCATAGTTTGGAAGAATTTGTATGCCTCATTATGATAAGCAATTAAGTATATTTATCGACAGAGTTTTTTCAACTATATGAAAATACTTAATATTTTTCACCAAAATTTATTTCAACATTTCAGAATTGGCACAGAAGATATCCCTCAATAGCAAGGCAAATAAATATTCTGTACTCTTAGGAATAAGATTTTTCTTGAGAAGTTGACTGTGGTTAATTAGTTCAGTGAAGCAAGGCAGTAATAAGGGCAAGGTTGAGCTCACATTTGTTAGTAAACTCTGATATGTGCCAACGTCATTAACTATAGCCCAGTTCTATTCAAGGTTTTTGCAAATGGTTTCCGAAGTTAAAAAAAAAAAGAAAGAAAAGTAACAGGTCAGTATCTGTCTTCTGGAATCAAAAGCATACATCTCGTAAGAAAATAACTATTACTGAGGTTTTTTTAATTTTCATTATAAGATTGTTCCTTATAGAAAATTTCAAGATTTTCTAAAAGATAGAAAAACTCACGGAAGAAAGAATGTGTAAACAAGGTGGTCTCTGTCCTTCCAGCCATCCATTTGAGAGTGAGAAAGAGTGAGAGAATGCATGGAGGAAAAGTATCTTACTTCCAGTACGTCATGTAGCTAATAGCAGTGCCATGAATATCTTCTGGTTGTTCGTGCATATTTATGTTGTATTTGTATGTGCATTCTTTTGAAATGCCTGCTAGTGCAATACCTCCAGTAACAAAGAAGTACATAGATTATGTACAGTAAAATGTACTAAGTCATCAAGAAAAGAAATCCTCTAGTAAGGCTCAGCGGACACACAGCGTGAAGCTGGGAGGAACATTGCAGTGTGCGGTATGGCGCCTTGCCCATGGTCCCACAGCTGGTATATGGTAGGGATGCAACCAGAGCTTATCCAGATCTCATTCTGCAGCACTAGTGCCTCCTTATAAGTAAGTCATGTACAGAGGGAAAATCCTTAGGGATGTTGCATCTTCTTCCTAGCCTCCTTCAATAATCTGCAGGAAAGCATTATTACTGCCACAGAATGAATGTACGTAATGCAAATATTTCCAACTGGAAGGACGTGAGACATCGGTATGTGGCACTGAAGGGATCATGAGGTACCACTCTCTAGGCAAGTTTAGGAACAGATGGGTACATACCTGTCGTGGTCTGGCAGAGATTTCATTTTGTACTCAAAAGAATAATTTCTAAACTCATTATTTTCAAGTTTATAAAGGAGCTAACATATCACTGAAGTTATTTTATGACCTTGCCCACTTAGGAATGTTTTGCAATTAGGACCAGAATGCAGTTTGATAATAAAATACTTGTTTTACATTTATCTAATGATAACACATCCATAAAACGTAAAAGGAATGATGAAAAAAAAAACCTTTAGATCTAGATGTTTGCCACATGTTTTGTATAGTCTGTTTTATGGTGTATAAAAAAGTCATCTACCATTCTGTGTCTCTTCTCCATTTGAATCATGGACATGATCTGACCCCAGTCCACCTTGTTAGACATACCTTTAGTGATATACAATTTGTTTTATTAATAACTACTCCTTTCCTGATCCCTACTCCCTCCATGCCCATACCCACAAGTGACAGGGTGAGGGTGTAGAAACATGATTTGGTAGTTTTTAAATTTATAGGCTAAATGCCTTGTCCCTGAATAATGTGGCTGAATTAAACTAGATTTTAAAAAACCAAATCTTGTTTTCCTAGCAAATTTCTCTTAACGATGTTGTTTGTGCGTATTTATGTTGTATTTGTATGTGCATTCTTTTGAAATGTGCCGGGTCAGTGTCTGTGTTACACGCAGATCTACCTCATTTACAATGTTATAACCTGCTCTTTGGAATTCAGCAAGAGCCTGGGGGACTTTGGGAACTGTCAGGCTGCTCTCACAGAGTGTATTGGCTTCCAAACATTGACATGAAAGATGTCCAGGAGAACATGGAAAAGAATTAAGGTTTGAAGAGAGAAGGGAAGGGAGCATACAGATATCTTCTAATCAGCATGTACTTTGTGACCACCCTACATGCATTTAGTTTTTTTTGAAAAGTTCTGATTTGATGTGCTTTAGACTTCATGTTAATCCCATGTCATACTAAGTTTTGACAAGATGTGTCTTTGAACTTTAAAGCTGTAGGGCCAAGAGCCCTATGTAAACTTGAGTGGTGGTTATTATGGGGAAATGATCGAACAGCCATGATTTGGGTGAATGAGTGAGGGCTGTATGCTGTCGGTGCTCTCAGTCAACAAACATCATGAAATCTGACTACAGGCTTGCAGGCATTGGTATGCTGAAGGGATGTTCCTTTTGAAAAGAATTGGGCCCCATTCATTACTTTTAGGAAAATCTGAGTGGAACAAGGTAGCTTAGTAAATAGGGATGACAGGCTTTATCATAAAACAAAACAAAACAATATCACTGCCTCCTCCTCACGGTACGTGTCATTACCTGAGTTAGAAACCATACATACTTTTGCATGTTAAACCTACACAAAGTAACACATCTTTGTTGCTTGCTTTCTCTAATGGCAAATTTTGCCAAATGAGCTATGTGGGATGGGGAAAGTCACTTTTGCTTAAAAGGTGTAGGGACTTGTAGCCTGAATTCAGACAGCTGTGATGATTTAAACCTCAGAACAGTTTATTGTCCTTTGGCTCTTGCAATTGTACCATTGTCAGAAGTTGCTAAAATGTGTGTCTCTTACAGGGTCTGGGAATCCCAGGCCCCCCCCCTGGCAGTTCTAATTGCTTGCCTATTTTAGCAGGCCATAATAACCCCAGTACAAAGGCGTCTGGGTTGGTGATTTGGGTACAATTAAAATAAACAGCCCATTGGATCATTAGTGCTCAGCCTTGGAGAAAAATAACATGTTTATTTCTTTTAAAGAACTAGAAGGAAACCTCCCGCTCTGAAGTGAGATTTGTTTAGACCCTCCAGGTGTCTGGGGTGGGGGAGTATGGGCTGTGTTATGAATAATGCGAGGCAAAATGGAAGGAAATGCTAATCAAAGGAAAATGATAAGATCCCCAGGCAGGGGGAAGGGAGTAAAAGGATGTCCCTGATATTGTGGGTCAGACTCGCTTGTCACTCTGCCTTGCGAAACCATAAACCTTTGTTTCCACTTAAGAAATTTTCTAGGTAAGTACAAAAGCATTGTCAGAGAACAGAGAAATGTTTAAATACGAAGTTAAGTCTATTTCTTGACTCTTGCGGTATTTGAGCCATTTTTGGTGAAATCGCATGAACATTTTGAGTTCACAAAGTCCAAACTGTATATAAGCAGAAGTGATATAACATAATGGCAACTAAGAGTGCAGCTTCTGGGGTAGAACCTCCTTGCCGAATGAGCCATGTTCGAATCTCGGATCCCAAATTTTACTAGCTGGGTGATCTCTGTTAAGTCGGTTAACATCTCTCTTCTTCAGTTTTCTTGGCTATAAATGGAGTTAATGGTAAAACCCACATTGTACAGTTGTCGGGATTAAAGTAGATACTGTGTGTTACGCATTTAGAACAGTGTGTTCAATAGAATGCTGGCCAGTTACTGTTTTACACAGTGTTTTTCAGGAATATTTAAGTGTAGTCCAAATGTCTTTCACTAACTTGTAGGAAATTTCTGAAATACTCATTCAGCTGTATAGCTAGGGTTGATGGTTAGACTGCACTGATAATGTTAAACTACTTCCCAGTATATAGTTATAGATGCTAAGGTTATTTACAATTATTTGGGGTCAGCTTTTGCTACTTGAATGAGCAGTAAACAAATTTATTAATATTTGGTCTTGTAAACTTGTCTATGTTGCTCACATGTAAAATAAGCAGTTTTTATGGTCCATTAGAAATACTCAAATTAAGCAGTCATTCGGAAGAGTCATCGACCTAATTAAAATGCCCTGTTTTACTGTAAGTCGCTTAATGTGAACCCTGTGGCTATTCCATTTGTTGCTGAACTATAAATATTTACTAATTAAATTAAAAAAATTTTTCCCAAAGACAGAACAACAATTTCTGCTTGAAGTCTTGTTTTGTTTTAGAAAGCAAATATTTGCCTTGGTTAAAGAAACAGTGTGTGTTTTTCAGCTTTCCATTTTGGCAACTTAGATGGTATCATCATACTGTTTTTCACTGAAGAATTTTATTAAAGAGTGGGAGAAGTAGTATTAAACTAATAATAACACTAACAGCCTGGCTTTAGTAGCACTCTCATATAATACTAAAAATAGCCTGAACACAAACAGGAGAGGTGGTGTGTCACTTTATTTGTTCAGGGACCAGTAGAAGGAAAACACTGTAACTGTTATAATCATGTTCATATGTCTTGCAGCATTTGCACTGCAAATGCTCAGGTAGAAAGGCCTGGACCGTTTCTCTCAATTTTGTGCTCTTTAAGCCAATCACATGAATTCTGCCTTGAAGTTTCATCATATATGGCTTGAAAGCCAGCAATCCATGCACAGAGACACTTTCACTTGGTTTTCATGCAGATTTCTTTTTCCACACCTGAAGTGGCTGAATTCACTGATAATAAGTTTTTTTTTCACGCTAATCAGTAATTACTAATGAGTAGTTCCATTTGAAACCAGGTAACATCATAAAAATTAACGAACCAGATTAATACAGAATTTTTCAAATGGTCTCTCGAGATTCCTTCTGGAGTCCACCTTCTGATTTGTTCTGATTTGTCGCAGTAGCAGAAAAAGTAATGAATCCGTGAACCAAACATTTATTAACACCGCTATGTGCACACCATGAGCCTCTCCCATGAATTTTTTGAAAAAAATGTGGCTTCACTAAAAAATAACAGGTCATGTTTTAAGAAATATAGGGAAAAATAAATAATTCTGCCTGAATATGTAAATGCACACATAGTCACTTTGGAAGTACTGCCCTTCCCTCTGACCAAAGCTCTGAATTTCTTTCTGTAACAACTTCCGCATATCTGTAATCCTCTTAAATGTGTGACACTTGAAGGACGGTGTAGTGTGAGAAATGTGTCTTGATTAGCACATATGACAGTGTGACTACTGCCCAGACACTGGGTGGGTCTTACAGCAGCCTGACTTCACATTGCTTTTCTGGTAGATGCTGGTTTGTATTCAGGTTTTGTTCAGGTAGCTCTTCTAGAAATTGTTAGGGAAAGGTCTGCCATATCCTTCCCTTTCATATCCTTACACAGCTGAGTTTTTAAAGGTAAATGTAAAAGCATTATTTTTGCCCCTATTATGGTTTTGTTGGGGCCCATTGAGATGATTATCTAAATTTTTTCAGTCTAAAACTCTTGACTAAAAGAAATGGATCTGTAAATAGCTCTAGAATATAATTATTCATTCATTACTTGGTAAAGATGAAAACACATAGGCACATGAGATTCAGAAACAAAATGATTTAGTAATATTGTGTATGTTTCACTTTTATAATTTGTAGTTTTTTATTTATGAGATTGAAATTGTAGGAGTACTCTTCATCAGTGCTATTAATGTTTGTGCCGGGTTACTGCTGAAAGGCTCTTTCCTTATAATTAAGGAAAGTCCACTGATAAGCTTGATGAATGTAAAAAAAATAAATTATACCCTATGGGGATGAGGGTACAGCAAACCTCTGCTTGTGAGAAAATAAATTAGTACGCCGTATTGAAGGGCAATATATTTTTAAAAGAGAAAATACAAACAAAAACTTACAGGTGAGAGGTTACACACACAGCATTGTTTTTTAATTGGTTGTTTTAAGATAATTATAGATTCACTTGTCATTGTAGGAAGTAATACAGGGAGATGCCTTTGTATCCTTCACCCAATTTTCCCTATGGAAACATCTTGCAGAATTAGAGTACAGAACCACAGGCAGGCTGTTGACAGTGATGCAGTCAAGACACAGGGCATTTCTATTGCACGGATCCCTTGTGATGCTCTTTGTAGCCGCATCCACTTCCTCCCACCTTTGCTGCCTCAGCTCCCAGCAGCCACAGATCTGCTGTCCATTTCTATAATACTGTCATTGCAACAAGTATGAGTACTTTCCAGCCACAGCTTCTTTCTCCTCTCCTTCTGGGACTCCAGTCACATGCATGTTAGGTCTTTTGTTAAATAGTCCCACAGGTGCCTGAGGCTCTGTTGATTTTTTTATTTTTTTCCAGTCTATTTTCCATTTTTCAGTTTGGGTAATTCTGTCATTCAGTTTTCTCCTTCACCGATGCTTCCCTCTGGTCCCTTCATTGATACCAACCACTGAGCTTTAATTACTGCCTTTTTAAGTTCTAGAATTTCCATTTGGTTCTTTAGGTTCTGCTTCTTTGCTGAGCCTTCCTATTTTGTTTGCTGAGGCTTTCTAATTTTTCATTCATTTCGACTGTGTCTGAAATTGCTCATGAAGCATTTTTATCATGACTGTTTTAAAGTCTTTGTGAGATAGTTCTAATGTCTCTGTCATCTAGGTATTGGCATCTGTTGATTATCTTCCTGAGCTCCGCTTGGGATCTTGGCCCTTGGTATTACGAGTCTGGGGACTTAAACTTCCTGTTGTAAATGGCTTTCTGGCCCTGCCCTGTCAGAGGCAGCGGTTTGGGGGTGCTCTCTGGAAGCAGAGTCCAGGTTCCCCACTCGCTCAGCCTCTCATGACTGCTAAGGGGGGGCACCCCTCACTCCTCCTGGCCAGGAGTGGGAGTTCCAGCTCTCTGAGTGGTTTCTGCTGGCACCATGGTGAGGGTGGCCGCGTTACCACCAATCAGGGGGAAAATCCTGGCTCTCCACCGCCCTTCTTTGACTTTGCCCCAGAGGAGGTGAGGAGGGGCCTTGGGATTGCTCCGTGGGTGGAAGTCCAGGCTTCCCACAGGGTCTCCCTGACACTGTGGGCAGGGGCCTTATTATTGGCCAGTGGGAATGAAAGTTCCAGCTCGCTGCTTGGCCGCCTCTGACACAACCCTTATGGGTGACCTTGTTAGAGGCTCGTGGGGGTGGAATTCTAGGCTCCCCGTTCAGCATTTCCTGGCCCGTGCAGGTGAGACCACAGCTTTTTTCTGTGTTAGGTTATGGTCTCAAAGTTGCCCGTCTTGCTGGGCTGCCCTTTTCCTGGTCTCTAGGCTGAGACAGCAGCTTTGATTGGGCTCTGTCTGTGCCGCTTGGTGTTTCTGGATTTCCAGTCTCTCCAGGAGGCAGTCTAGGGTGTGAGAGGTGAGAAGACCACCCAGAGGCCTCCCCACCGTGCTGTCTGTTCCTCCAGTGCCCAGGTCCCCAGCAGTTCTGCTTTCCTCTCTCCCCATCCAGAGTTCTTACCTATGTTTTATATATAGTGCCCAGCGCCTTTAGGTGTACTTATGAGGAACAGGGAAGAAAGTATGTTCACTCTATCTTCCCATGAGTCTGCATAATGTTTCATAGTGTCTTAAAAGTATGAATAGTTTCCCAATCTCATTTCTTATCTCTACCTATCCCTCCCCTCACAGAGTTAACCCCTTTATCCCCATTGATATTTCAAGGTTCTCTTGAAAAATTAGAAGCTCTGGCAGTGCTGGACTCGAATCCCCACAATATCTGTTCCCCATTAAATCTTCCCGCTGAGGCCATTGTTAATTACCACATACCATTCATTGGTGCTTCTGTTGTTACTTGGCCGCTTTATTCATTTATGGTAACTGCTTAGCACAGGAAGGCATTGGGGTGTCTGATGCAAGGCATTGAGAACGTTCATACTCTTTGACTTAGGAGTCACCTTCTAGGAATCCAGCCTGAGAAACTAATTAGAGATGCCAACAGAGATTTATATACAGAGATATTCATTTCAGGTTGTTTATACAGCAAAAAAATGCAGGGAGCCTAGATGAAAATATCCAGGTATGCTGGAACACAATGATGTTGTTTAAAAATCACATTTAAAAGAATATGACATGAGAAATGTTCATAATAAATGAAAAAGCAGGATATGACACTGTTTATGCAGAATTATCCCAGACTTTTATAAATCTTTCTCAAATGCTAAAATTCACGAAAATACCAACAGTTTTAACTCTGGGCTTTAATTTGCTTCTGTATGTTTTTCTTTACTTGATGAATTTCTACTATGAATTACTCTAGGATCAGGAAAATCAAATTTCTCAAAATATTTAAGAATGCTCTTGAAAATGTTTTCTACAGTTATTAAATGAAATTAAAAAGTTACACAGAAGTAGAGATATATTTTACACATGCATTTACACACACATAATATAATAAATGGTAATATTTCCTTTTTGCTAGGAATCATGTACTTAGACAGCAGAATGCTACTCCATATCATATGGGTTAAAGTGATGGATGAAATGATTGAAAAGTGGTCCCCAACTATTGACTTTAATAGTTCTTCCATTTGAATACTGCTCCTAAGGAGAAAATTCTTAACAATAACCAAAAAGAAGACAACAGTGTTAGCTGTCCTAAAAATCATTAATGCCGTGTTATGCATCCCACACATTTTAAGAGCTTGTGTTTAGTTTCCCTGTGGAAAGTCCCCCTTTCTGTATAACATCCGTCATTACCATGAATTATTTTAGGATGCCGTGAAGAGAAAAGCTCAGATTCCTCGCTTGTGTAATGGGGATATTTAAAAGAAATATACGTAGGTATTTTTCTGGTACCAGGTACAGGAAGTTGCTCACCTAATTATTTATCTTTTGTTTAGTTTGACCAAGCAGCTGATGCTGAGTTATCCTGGATTTCAGAAACAGAGAAGAAATTGATGTCTTTGGGTGACATCAGGCTTGAGCAAGACCAGACCTCTGCTCAGCTGCAGGTTCAAAAGGTGAGAAACTGCGTTTCCAATTGCTTCTAAATTATTCGTTAGTGTGCTCCAAGTCTAGAAAAATGTGTTTGCATGATTTACTTTGCAAGACCCCGCTGGTGTAACTGGGTATTTTTAGCTACTTTGCCTAATTGTTTTCATTTTAGTCATTCACGCTCTCTCTTCATCTTTATTTTGATAAATCACAGACATTCACCATGGAGATTTTGAGACACAAAGATATTATTGATGAACTTGTTAAATCTGGACATAAAATCATGACCACATGCAGGGAAGAGGAAAAGCAATCAATGAAGGTAAAATCTCTTCTGTGACTGGTAGTGAGACTCTTGAACAAACAGCATGCATTGAGCTTTCAGTCCTAGAAAAGCACTCTTTCCTTTGTCCACAGCTGCCATTTAAACAATTAAATCTTTAGTTTTAAAAAAGGCATTTTTCAAGCGTACAGAATAACAGTGCAAGGAATATTCCAGCAGTCACCCTAGGGATAATCTTTTTTAATGGACAGAAAAACTGTAGAGGTTTGAGTCCTTGAATAACTGGTGCACATTAAGCATTCAGTTAATGTTAGCTGTATTACTGCCATTATTATCAGTATAAATTGTTATATATGTCAACTGTTGTTTATATGCTTCAGTAGCATTGGGGCCTCTTGAGCTAAAACAAAACCCAAAATATGTGGTTCCCTCTAATGCTGAAATCCATTCTGTATAAAGTTACAGTAAGCTGTATAGGGGAAAAAATGAGCTGAATAATTAGAGGAACCATCCAGCTTATGTAGTTTTAATGATCCTTTAAATGGACGGGAACCCAGCCACAAGTAATAAATGTTTAGTTCAGTTACTATTCAGACATCGAGCAGACTAAAGAAGTTAATCTGTATTAATGCATCTGGTAGGAAAATGTCCCATGACAAAAGAATTGTACAAATATCTGTGCCTCAGATCCTATTTTAAAGATTATGCATTGCTTTTAACATGTATCATAGACAAAATAATAGAATGTCATTGTATAATGAAAGTTTCTCTTTTATTTATACTCTGCAATGACAGTGTGCTAGTTTATAATTTAATCTTTAACTTTATTATTATTGCAAAGATTCTGACATGAAAAATACAGATTATCATGAAATAATTTCTGCATCATTCTGAGGGTTATTGGGTTACTGTTTGATTTACTGTCTGCTGTTAGTTTATGATATGAATTTGTACCATAATCTGGATCACTGTGACTGCCGCATAAGTGTGTCACATAATGTTCTACTTTGATTCTAATATAGCTAATTAGTTTTGCTGAGGAGGCGTTCCATTTACAGTTTCATTCGCAAAAGGTAGTCCTTATTTTTTTTTCCAGGGAGTAATGTAAATGTTGCTAGACTCATATGAAACTTGTTTTCTAACATAGAAGAATGGCTGGAGAATTTTACTTACTGTGTTTGGAGTGGTCAAAATCTTATTCATGAAAACTTGAGGCTGTTTTTATTTGGATTTTGTCACCTATTTTTTTGAGAAGTTCTTTCTGTCATAAATCCCATTATTTTTGATGACTTCATAGAAATCTATTTGTATGAATATATCATAATTTATTAGTCTGATCTCCAGTTGTACTTTTAAGATGTTTCTCACATTTTAGTTGTTTTTTACATATTTATAATAGGAAATTTTTTTGTAGTAGGAACACAACACTAGCATGTAATGGAATATTATTCAACCTTAACAAGAAAGGAAATCCTGCCATATGTAACATTAGATGACCCTGAAGGGCCTTTCCTTAATTTAAAATGAAGTTTCATACATAGAAACGGTTAAATTTAAATGGGTTTTGCTTCTTTGCTCATTTAACATACATTTGTTGAGTGCTTATTCTGCACCTAGTGCATAGTGCTGGATAAAACATTCTGGAGTTCATGTGCTTCTTGGTCAGCCTGACCTGTTAAACACATTTCACTATCTTATTTTCTAGAAAAAACTGGACAAGGTATTGAAGAATTATGATACCATCTGCCAGATGAACTCAGAGAGGTATCTACAGCTAGAAAGGGCACAGTCCCTGGTTAACCAGTTCTGGGAAACATATGAAGAACTTTGGCCATGGCTGACAGAAACAGAAAGAATCATCTCTCAGCTTCCTGCCCCAGCTCTTGAATATGAAACTCTAAGACAGCAGCAGGAAGAACATAGGGTAAGTTCAGTGTCAGAGAGAATGCAGTATTCCCCATTAAAGGAGAATCATGATTTTTATGGTGCTTTTCAATGCAGTTAGACACTTTACATTATCAGGACATTTTAGCAATATTGTGTTCTGGTCTGCAAACGTGTACTTACCTCATAGTTGCTTACCTGTTGTCTAGGGTTACAGTGCGAAGACTCATGCGGGTGGACCACATTGTGTATGTTATTAATTATATCACAGATTTTGTCAGTATAAACTGGGAACAAACCAAAATTCCCATTTAAAAATGTTAGAGAAATAAGCTTTTGAAATACTTTGAATTTATGCATGTTAAATTGCTTTCATTTTACACCTATTGACTAAGTTTTATAATTGGAGTGTAAGTGCAGAGTAGAAATAAATGGAAATGACACACTGCGGACAAGGCTATTGAGCTTGGGAGAAACTGTACAATATAACAAATAACCTCAAAATTTCAATGCGGTGAAGGCTAGCTCTGAAAAGGAAAAATGCTGAAGTATGAAGACAAATTGCTTCCCTTTTTTTTTTAACTTCATAAACATGGAGCTCTTTTGAAGTTCTCTGCTTCTATAAATGTATATGTGTAAACCTAAGAGTATATTTACATCTACAAATATATCATGTTTTAAACATATATAAAATTAGGAACCAGTATGAAGCCTTCATTGCAGCAGTTACTTAAATGTTGACATAGCTTAACAGAGCTTGAGTGGCTCTGCTTTTGGCATAATAAATAGTATGGAAAGGACCGTTATTGAAAATCGAAGTTGAATCAGTCTTTCCCTTTTTTTGCATCATCTTTCAACTCTCAAAACAAATTTATGGTTTTATGTATAAAGGAATTACAAAAATTTGCAGGCAAGTCTTCAAATTGTTCAAACTAAATTGTTCAGAATGTTTGCAGTCTTCTAGAATGTCATTTCTTCTGCAGCTCCACAGCATCCTCTTCAGTTATTTTTGGGACAATCTTCTAGTTCATTCCAGCTAGGAATGAAAAATGGCTCCAGTAGCCATGTTACCAAGTAGTAAATATCTTGAAGTCACACTAAGTATTTCCAGCGTGACTGGACTTGTACGACAGTATGTTGCCAAGAGTCATTAGTTACCCACGAGGCAAAAGACATCTGTCTGGCCCTTTCTCCCTGCACATACACACTGCGCAGGCATCTAGTAAATATTCTCTTGTCTGTCATGACACGGTCTAAAGAAGGCTCACCTCACTACTTCCCAAGCTAAGGTGTCCCATGGTGGTGCTACACAGACGAGAGCCACCTAAACTCTAGGCAACCCAAATCTCAGCAGAGAGCTCTCATTCAACTTGAGAGTCTCTTGATCCCTCTGAGTGTAAATTTGTTTGACAAACATGCCTTATAGAACATTGAAACCAGAACATGTGTAACACATTCCTTTTCCAAGGGACTGTTTATTAGCTGAAATTACTCTCAGCACCTCCATTCTCTAAAGCATCATGAAGATATGACCTAATAACATGGAACAAACTAAGAATATCAGCCTGGACCACCTAGGAGCTCAGTTGCAGGCGTGACCCTCCCAGGTTCTTCTGTACAGCATGTTAGGTTAGACCTCCCCCTTCATTTTTTTTCTTTTTTAATTGAATTTGTGTTTACTTAGCTTTTCCCAAAAGACTTTTGAGACCCCCTTCAGAAAAATTTCAAGAATAGTATATTATGTTGGGTATCGTTAATGAAGTACTAGAACAACTACCTTAACAATTTTCAAAATAATTCTCATGCCTGATTTTAGTGGACACTTCCAGTAAAAATCTGCGTAGGTGGCTATCCTCACGATTCTTCTTGATGAATGATAGAAATCAAAACACTTGCAGGAAAAGATTGACAGCTTTTTTCCTAGGCTGTCTTTCCCGAATATAATTTCTCTCAGAGCAATGTTTGTTAGGGGCTGGATAGCAAACGGTTTGGAGATATTCCTTCTAGTGAGGACAAGGAATTGCAAGGAGCCTAGTCAATAATGCGATGCATATGGAAGGCTCCTCAGTGCTGCCTGGGGGCCAGCCTCAGAGAAACCTGCAGGCGAAGCGGATATTCCCCCTGGGAGTGGTTTTGGATTTGGCCCCGAAAAACTGCATCATGGGAAGCCCTGGGTTCTACAGAGTATAGATATTCCAGATTTATTCATCTCCCCAGAAGGGCTGGGGCTCCACTTGGATTCCACACCACACCCACTCATTACTATAAATTTCACTGAATCTTTGATTAGGTATTATGCAAAATATTCATATGTCACATTTTTCATTAAAAGCGCCTTGTAAATAATGCTCAGTATATAGTTATGCATTTGATAGACTGATGACCCTTGCAGCCTTTAACTTTTGAAAATAAATACAAATCGATTCATTCATGTCTGTATGTACATAGAATAAGTTCATGTATATATTATGTAATATATGTACACATTTTATTTTTCTTTACAATGTAATTACAGTGCCTTGGTGGGCTTACATCCCCCTAACTTAGGCATTATGTATAGTTCTTGTCCTTTTAGCATTGTGTCTATCTTCTACTGAGCTGCTTTCCTTTTCCTTCCTTCTTTTCCTTCCTCCCTTCCTTCTTTCCTCCTCCCTTCCTTCTAAGTAATTTCTGTATATGTCATGAGTGTGCAGAAAGGGACACCAAGAGTTATAGCTTAGTTTCTGTAGGTTGGGGACATACAGTGAATTCAGAATCCTTTTATGTAATATGACCCTTGGCTAAAACTTGTATCAAAATGTGCTTCTCTTGGCATGAAATGGATAATGAACCGGGATTAATTATTTTGCTCCACAAGAATTTTTATATATACCCTTCTGGGAACTTTGACATGACCAGACTGTTGTTTAATCTTTGTGTCAGGGGCATCTCTTCCTGGCAAAGACTTGTATGAGCCATGTGCTAAGTGCCTTATGATGGGGAGGGTGTTTGTTTGGAGCTTCTTGCCAGCTGGATGCATCGGGGATGTAGACAGCTGTAACATGGAGGTGTGACCCTGTGATGCTGAGAAGCTGTTTGGTTTGTTGTAGCAACTGCGAGAGCTGATAGCCGAACACAAACCTCATATAGATAAGATGAACAAAACTGGGCCACAGTTGCTGGAATTGAGCCCAGGGGAAGGCTTTTCCATCCAAGAGAAGTATGTGGCAGCTGACACCCTTTACAGTCAAATTAAAGAAGATGTCAAAAAGCGAGCTGTGGCACTGGATGAAGCCATTTCTCAATCTACTCAGGTAATTGTTTACATCAGACATGTGACTGGGCTCTTCCAAACAGCAGAGCATGGGAAAAAAAATTTCCTGGATCTCCTGATTAAATTTCAACGAAGATTATTTCATTACATTTACTCTGAGTATTGATGTCTTTGTCTCTCAGAGGGGGTATTTGCTTGCGTCCAGTCCTTCCATTTCTCTGCCTGCTTGTAGGTACAATAAAAAATAATTTTCAATGACTTAAGAAACATACAGTTGTTATCATTGTCCAAATACTTAAGTAAGTGTGTATCTAGAGTAGAATGCAGTATTCGCCACAGGGAGACATAAAGTGTTACTTTATTATCATTATTAGTAAAATAGTCCCAGTAAGAAAAAGACTGAGTGATAGGCTGAATAAGAAGGAAAAGATTCATATAAAGTCGGAAATTGATGTTTTTTTCCTTTTTTGAAAACATCTTTTTTCAAGAAGTGAAATTTGCAATTATCTACAGATTTTCCACTTTCAAAGTTTGGTTTTTATCATTAGATCCACTGACATTAGAGTGGTCTGTTTCCTATGAATCCGAACTGATGATTCCTTTAATGTTGAGGGTAGTGTTGAGTCTGAATGAACCACTTTTCATAACTTTGCCTCGTTGTCTAGAGTACCTTTGCAAACAAAACTTTAAAATTCTTTCATGAATCTGATTGTGTGTTTGGACATGTATTAAATACAGACTTCTGTTGCCATGTTGGGGAGGTTTTAGTTTTAATTTTTACCATGTTGCAGTTCAGGAAATTTACAACTTAATTAATAATCCTTTAAGATAATCCAAACTGCCATGAATCTTACATTTAATGATATAACGGCCTCAGGATGCCAAAAGAAGGAGTAAAAGTGAATAAAACAATCAGTTTTGATAGACAGACACCCAACTTATGAAACTTAATTATTAAAATTAATTTGAATTCTGATAAAAGCAGTAGGTAAGAGCTGCCCTCAGGTGGTCTTTTATATATTAACATAAACCATTTTTTAATGAATACACTCAATTATTTGCAAGAAACAGTCTGGTCTATAAAAGTAGTGGGATGAAGAGAGGTGTGTGTGAGGTATGATTTTTCGAGTGTCATACATTATCTACATCTAACTGGATGGATGTGTTAACACAAAGGCTAAGATTTAGTTCTTGATTGTGACGTTAAATAGATGCTTTTTTCTATATAAATGTTCACGCTTGGTATCACAGATCTTTGCCCCATAAATGATTCCTTTATTTTCCTACTAGTTCCATGACAAGATCGACCAGATCCTGGAGAGCCTCGAACGCATTGTGGAGCGTTTGAGACAGCCGCCTTCTATCTCTGCTGAGGTGGAGAAGATTAAGGAGCAGATAAGTGAAAATAAGAATGTGTCAGTAGACATGGAGAAGCTACAACCATTGTATGAAACTCTTAAACAGAGGGGAGAGGAAATGATTGCTCGCTCTGGGGGTACCGACAAAGACGTATCTGCCAAAGGTAATGGTTTCAGAATAAGGAAAAGTTGAACTTTATTTTTAAAGCAATTCTAAATGTTCATGCTGTTCACTGGCAGTCCAGTTGCATGCCAAAATGCCAGATTTTTGAGACAATATTACAAATGTGATGTTTTGGAGATTGAAGGCTACATGTACATAAATCCATTGTTAATGTCTTCCTGTGTTGGTGAAATCCATCAGTTTAATGCAAAGCGCAATTGCACAAAAAAAGCCACGTGTTCTCCGGGACTTTTAAGCCAGTTGGTTAAAGCACAACGCTAAGACCAAACCTAGGGATTATTATTTCTTTTTTTCTCTCATTACTGACTACAAACTATCTTATATCATGGGCACTCTATCCCATAGCCACAGAAATGGCCACCACGGCTACAGCCAGCCATATTAAAGGTATGAGCTGGGGATCAAAAGGAAGAACATCCATATAAATTAGTGGGAATTCATGAAAAGAATGCTCTAGAAACACGTGCAAAATAAATATCCTACATTGTTATATTCCTGGGACTGAACAGACTTCTTTATTCTTGAAGAGCATAAAGAAAATACTTAAGTGGTTATTTCACTTTCTTAGGAAATGTGGTAGACTGACGTCTCCTCAGCTCATGTGTCTTTGAGCATCCACTTTTGTCAGGAAGAGCCTTGGTTCAGAGGAGCCGGACACCCTCAGAGCTTGAATTTGTCTGGAATAGGCTATTAGGCCCACATGCCCACTAGACTGGGGTCAACCAAACTTTGGTCTAGTTTTAGATACTTAACAGATTGAATCTGTGTGAACTCAAATATTCTGCTTTATTGCTTAAATGGGGCTAACACATTGCCTTTTGGATATTGTTTTGCACCATAGCTGTTCAGGATAAGCTTGACCAAATGGTTTTCATTTGGGAGAACATACACATGCTGGTGGAAGAAAGGGAAGCGAAACTACTGGATGTAATGGAATTAGCAGAGAAGTTCTGGTGTGATCACATGTCGCTGGTGGTTACCACTAAAGACACACAAGATTTCATCCGGGATCTGGAGGATCCTGGCATTGATCCCTCAGTGGTAAAACAACAGCAAGAAGCAGCAGAGGTAAGCAGAAAATCCCATTTAAGGTCAAAAAAATAAGTTGCAGTATAATGAAATCTGGATTCCATTGGTAAATATTCAGAAGTACTCTATTAAGATTTATACTCGTTCCGAAAGTGGAATGCATAGTGATACCACGGGAGATAAAGCAATACCCACAAATTTCCCTTAGAGAGTGTGTATTTTTAAAGTTTCTCTTCATCTCCACTGCTTCTGCCTTATTCCAGGGCCTTATTCTCTCTCTCTCTCTCTTTTTATGGCTGCTGAAGTGATCCAAAGTAGTCCCTCCCTGCAGAGCCCCGTCCTTGCCAGGCCTCTAAGCTTGCTGTCATTCGTTTCTCTAAGTCTGTTCTGTCTTGCTGCTCAGAAACCCTCAGAGGCATCCACTGCCTGCTGATTGAAATCCTGACTCCCTAGAACTGTGTACTCACCTTTTACAGCCCAGCCTAGCCTAGGCCTGTGTTTCCAAAGCCATTTTTTTTTTACTGCTTCTATATTGGAAAATGGCTTTCCCCAAAACTGCTGTGCTCTTTCTAGCATATGTATCTTTGCACGTTGTATTTCCTCACCCTAATATGCTCTTCATGCCAGTCCTCTGGCAAATCTCACTCCAGCTTCAAGGTTCAGTTGGATTGTTACCCTCACGTAAAATATTTTTTTATATACTTAGCAGAGTTAGTCTCTCTGTGCTCCCACAACACTTCCTCAAAGAACGCCACACATAGACATCGCTGACTATACCTCTGTCTTCCCTAAAGGGTTCTGGGCTTCTAGAGCAGAATAGCCCTATCTATTTTTCTTTGTATCCCCAATGTGTAATTTAGGGCATGGTGCATGCTTACTAAATACTGAACAAATATATTTAACCAAGAAGATGAAGGCAAGGTAGACTCCTGCATTGATGTCATCACTTTTTTGTAGTTTACAAATCCTGGGGAAATGACCTAAAATGTAAATCCAGAGCTAGATTACCCTAATTCTATTAACAAATACATTAACTTGCATGGTCTTTGAACTCATATTTTTACTCATATTTTATTTT
The DNA here is from genome assembly GCA_032199065.1 of Smutsia gigantea. NCBI lineage: Eukaryota > Metazoa > Chordata > Mammalia > Pholidota > Manidae > Smutsia > Smutsia gigantea. The sequence continues at coordinate 664,248 of JAVSCE010021427.1, read as the reverse complement.
ATTATTTTTTAAGATCTACTTTCCCATAGCAACTTAAAAATATGCAATACAGTATTACTGACTACAGTCACCATGCTTATATTACACCCCCATGACTTATTTATTTTATAACTGGGAGTTTGTACCTTTTGACACCTTCACTCATTTCCCCCACCTCCCAATCCCCCACCTTTGGCAACCACCAATGTATTCTCTGTATCTGTGTGTTTGAGTTTTTTGGGGGGAGGGGACTAGTTTTTTTTTTCTTTTTTTTAGATTGTCATATCAATTTAAATGTATATTGCTAAACTGTTGGGTTTGAAAAACAAAATGTGTTTCTATGCTTTTCATTGTTATTGATACTTGAAAGAACTTATTCTGGTATTTGTTTCATAGAATCATTTCTTAAACATTATTTAACATTTAACATTTGTTACAAAGGATGCTTTTTTTCTGTAAAATATTTCTTCTGTTCTCTTTGCATGGTGAAAATACTTATTGCAGAAATCTAGAAAATAACAAGATGACAATAAAAACTGATCATAATCCCTCTTCCTAGAAATAACTACCATTAATGTCATTGTGTGCATCTTTTCAGTTACACTGCGATTTTACTAAAGACTCTAAGGCTGTCATTTCTCATTCTAGTCCATAAGGGAAGAAATAGATGGGCTGCAAGAAGAGCTGGATATAGTTATCAACCTGGGTTCTGAACTCATCGCTGCATGTGGGGAACCAGATAAACCCATTGTCAAGAAGAGTATAGATGAGGTACAACTAGTGTATTTTCTACTCTTAACAGAATACTTAAAAAAAAAATTTGTGAACTAAAGCATATTTGATAGAAGGAGTTGAAAACATATGACCCTAACAGAGTTCTAACATTTAAATTTCAGTTAAATTCAGCGTGGGATTCTCTAAACAAAGCTTGGAAAGACCGGGTGGACAAACTTGAGGAGGCGATGCAGGCTGCTGTTCAGTACCAGGATGGCCTGCAGGTGAGGGTTTGCCGTGTGTCTGCTGAAGGGGGAATCCTGCTCCTGGAATTCTACAGACTGACGCACGCTGGACACACGGACACCACCCACAGGCCGCTAGTGGGGATTCAACTGCCTTGCCTACTTCAGTTCATGTTTTGTCTTTTAGGAGATATTTCTGACCCTTGAGATCAGTATAGATTTCTGTATACATCTAAACACAGTTTTCGACACACATCGAGTGAAATCTACTTTGAAAATTTTTTTTCAGTTAAAGTGTTCCCCCACACAGCATTTTTCATAAATGGCTCAGCACCAGACAGTGAGATGGAGCTGAATCTGAGTTCTGTTCTAAAGTTGAGTGGAATTAGATGAAAGCAGTAAACACTATCTAAAAATACCATCAAGTTTAACTAAAGTCAGGAGTAAAGAAATTTGATTCGAAGCCAGCGTCCTCCATGAACTAAAATAGATTTCTCTTTTATTAGGTCATAATCCGGTATGTAAAATGTGTTTTCTTTTCCATATATATAAAGTTCCTTTTAATAGTTGTTCTTCACCTACCTTAAGGGTTTTCATTCAGTTCATTAACAATTTTTTTAGGTGTTTTCATTTTTTTAATTAAAATTTTTCTTGTCGGTTGGGGTCAACTCAGGGATATTTCTCTCCATACCTTCCTTAAATGTTATTTCATTTCCTAACAGGCTGGAAAGAGTTTAATCTTTCATCCCTCCTACCATATGGAAAAAGCCCTTCTAAGTATTCCCATAACACCAAGTGAATATTATTTTTAAAGCTCAGATGAGAACATCTTTTCCTTTTTATTATGCCTCTCCATTTCTAAATTTGTAAAAGTAAATATCACAAGTGCAGCTCTATGCCAGCTGAGAAGTGTTCCAAACTTTGGAAATATATGAAAAAGTCACTACAAATAATGCCTTATTATAACTTTCCCTTCTATGTCCCCCATCTTTTTTTAAACCAAAGTGATAATTTATTGGTTAAGTGTCAGTGGCCAAAATTAATCGGGTTCCAGCCCTCACTCTGTGAGGCAGATCATGACGTTCACATACCTTTGGTAAGTCATTGAGTTGTGCCCACTGCCGTGGCTGGAGATGCTATGGCCACACTTACAGCCATTTGACCTCAGGAGCCAGTAACCGAAGGAGGCCCCAGGCTCGACACCATGACTTACCCTGTTTCATTACCACTGCTGGAAAACAAGGTCCATCACGGGTTATTAGCATCAACTGGGGGAATGACTGGCACCCTGATTTAGTAAAGAGCTGTTAGGGCTAGCTGAAGCTCCAGAGATTTCAAAATTTGATTGTAAAGTAAAGTAAATTTTATTTCCCAGGTTGCTGCTTGGGGTTTATTAATGACAACTTTGAAATATCAGATATTTTCCAAGGTTATTTCCTCCTGCTGTTCTGATGCGGCAGCTTCATTAAGGAGCAGAATACTTTTGTGCATTCAGTACCTTGAAGAAATATGAGTTGTGCCTTTTTAGAATGTTTTATTACCTAAGAAGAACAGGAAAAACAGGAGATGTCGTCTGTGTCGTAATTCAGACTAATGGTTGTAATGTTAATTGTTATATGTGCAGGATTTTAATTCTAATATAAATAATGCGTAGGGTTTTGTTGGGCTGTATATTTTGCTCAAGTGCCAGACAATATACTTGCTTACTTGAATAAACAGATAGGATGGGTTTCTCTGTATATTTGCACAATCTAATCTGCCTTTTAGGCAGACATGAAAGAGCATGGAGAATTCGATTCCATGTGATTCCATTTATAAAAGTCATTCAAATGGACTTTTTTTGAAAGTTCTTAATATTATAAGCTTCTATACAGGAAAGAATATTCTTTGCCAACTTGAATGCAGAATTGGTTTACATCTATTTCATATATTTCATATGCAGTTCTATTTCAACTGTTACAGTATATTGTTGCTTTTAGTTTTTTAGGTGAACCATCTTAGCCTTTTATTAAATAGGCCCATTCCATAATATTTTTGTAGATGTACAAGTGTACTTTTCTGTAACACTTGAGAGGTAGCAATTACAGACATACTATTATAATACATGGACTAATGTGTTTTTCAGGCAATATTCGACTGGGTGGATATTGCAGGTGGTAAATTAGCTTCAATGTCTCCAATTGGAACAGATCTTGAAACTGTCAAGCAGCAGATTGAAGAGCTAAAGGTACGGGGTGGGGAGCTAACAAATTTAGCAAAGACTGCATTTTTAAGTTCTTGCTTCGTAGGATTCTTCACACAAATTTTTTTATTTTGTGTAACTGAAGTGTAAATACCTTGATAATGAAACTGGTTGAATATAATGCCTGCACATAATAAGCAGTATATGTATGCTCATTAAATAAAGGGTATAAAATACTATATATTTTCTTTTCTTCTTATTAAATTGATACCTGTTCATTAAAGAAAAATAAAAAAAATACAAATAAGAAAAAAGGTGGCTTTTTAAAAAGTCACCCCAAGTGTTATGTTCCCAGAGGCAACACTCCTAAGACTTGATTTACAGACTTTCTGATATCCTCATGTTCAGACCAGGTTGAGTTTTGTGGGAGGGGGTATATTTATACATCATACTGTAAAGACTTTTTATAACTATTCAGTAGTGTCATTGTCATCAATACACATACAGCGACATTTTTCCTTTCTTCATTATGTTCAGAGTAATTCAGTTAGTCTAACAGGCTAAAGAAGCATCCATGGTGTAATCACGTTTCCCAGAATGTTTGTTCTATAAATGTCTGTTGTTTCCATCTGCTCTCCTTGGTAGTTTTTGCTTTTGTAGTTCTTGATCTCCAGCTGCAAAAATGGCTGGACGGCTTCCTCTTTGAATTCCTCTGTTCTGATGATCATTTATCAAAGTGGGATCAGCTATTTCCTTCCTAATTTTAAGTCCCTATCCACAGAGACATCACACCGTTTTCAATGAACTCTACTAGATTTTATACAAAGTTATTATTGGGCTTTAAAATTATATCATTTTCATCCCTAAGTGTGACATAGAATATTCTAGAAAAATTTTTTTTTTCTCTTTTGAGAATTTTGCTCTTACCATCATTAGATTGAGATTTTTTTCACCGTATCTGGTCGTATAGTAAACACATGGTATACTTTATGTAAAATTGTTGGTGTGGAGGAGAACTGATTTTGGACATTTGCATATATCTCGGTGGCTTTCCTAGAGCTAGCTGGTTTGGAGAGCTCTCTCCAAAATCAGGTTGTCTGAGATTATATTCCAGTTTACTCACTCGGAAACCAAATAACCTCAGGAAAGTTATCTAACTGATCTCATTTCTGTGTCCTTTGGTTAAATTGAGGATAAAACCGTTTTCTTTTTAAGTTTATTGAGCATAACTTGATGATAGCAAGTGTTCACTGTACCTGAGTTGTTATTTTTTAATTACTACACTGATAAATTCTTATGCCGCTTAACCTCCCCTCCCCCACACAAGAAGTGTGAATTAGAATAAAGGTCTCACCTGCAGAATTTCTTTTGTTTAACGTTTTGATTTAGAACAAAATGTCTTTATATATCTCTCTTTTTAAAAAATAGCAATTTAAGTCAGAGGCCTACCAACAACAGATAGAAATGGAAAGACTGAACCACCAAGCAGAGCTTCTGCTGAAGAAAGTAACAGAAGAGAGTGACAAACGCACTGTTCAAGACCCATTAATGGAACTGAAATTGATATGGGATAGTCTGGATGAGAGAATTATCAATCGACAGGTAAGTACCAAGACTTTTTATTTTAAGAAATTATCAAAGTTCAATTTTACATGTTCACGTTAAAATGATTATTAAAAAATAAAATGAGATGATTTTGTGTGTCAGCTTTGGAAGCCCCTAAATTCTCTTGTTTTACTGGCACTCTTCCTGTCTCTCACAAACCGGTCTTAACCACCAAGAATTTCGAACACACAATGTGAGGATACGATGATCACGCTCCATTGGACATGATTGTGGAATTATGCATCACTGACCAAAAAAAGTTGATTTTTTTTTTTGCTCTGTTTTATAAGTGTCTGCCCTGTTTCATAAATGGATGTCTTCCTTACCACTCTCTTTGTAGCATAAGCTGGAGGGTGCTCTGTTAGCACTGGGGCAGTTCCAGCACGCTCTCGACGAACTGTTGGCGTGGCTGACTCACACTGAGGACTTGCTAAGTGAACAGAAACCTGTCGGAGGAGACCCTAAAGCCATCGAAATTGAACTTGCCAAGCACCACGTACGTAGCTGTAATTGCATGCTACGCTTCTTCTCTGTGTCTTTCTAGCGGCCTCATAATTTTTCCTGTATGTCTGTTCTTCATGCGTTTTTCAGGTTTATGATTTTAGCACAAGTTCATATTTGACATTTGTTACTGAATGTTAAGCTACTTAAAACATACTTTTTAAGAGATTGTCATCAAACTATTTTTCTTATTCTTCAAGGCTGTTATCAAAAACAGAAAGGAGGGGAAACTTCCGCCTAAATTTTATTAAGGCTGCATGGCAGACACTGAAGGTTTCAGTCCCTGATTTTCCCTGTTACTGGATTAGCATAGACTTATTTTAGAAATTGCAGGGATAGCCTAAAGCCATAGGCTCAGATGTCCCGGTGCAGGTTGGGTGTGTGTTTTCGCTTTGGTCCCCCTTGTTTCCGTGTCCTCTCACTTGCTGCCAGTTTGGAATGTCTAACACTTCTCTCTGTTCATCTCTCATTCTGTTGGGCTTTGTCCTTATATCTCTCTTTTCATTGGCTTTTTGTGTCTTAGTCCTTTTCTTTCTGAATTAGTTTTAAAAAATATTCATTGTATTAAAAGTTTTTGTATGTCCTGCAGTTGATTTAAGGCTAATTTATCAATTGAAATGTTTATCTTAAGATACATGCAAAACAATTTTATAATGTCATCTTTGTGACACTTGGTTGATAATTTTTAATAGAAAATTCCCTATATTTTAAGTCACTAGGCTTAATGAATCAAAGGTTAGTCTTTCATAGAGCATTAGCATTCACATGAATATTGGTATCTGATTTGAGGTTAGCTCCTAAATTCTAACCTTAAGTAAGTTTTCCTTGATTATCAAATAGACAGTCTTTGATTATTTTATGTATTTATTAACATTTTAAGAGAAAATGTAGGTTTGGGGCACTTTAATATCATGATAGCCAGTTTTGACTATTTCTGCTTTAGTCTTCCATTTTTCATACTTTTTTCCACAGCACTGTACCCTAATTTAAATTTTCTTTTTCTTTTACCTGGTTCCATCTGTATCTTTTGTCTTTGCCCAACCACATGTGATTAAGCAATTAGAACTTATTTTGCATCTTGAGTATTTTTCATTATTTAATGTCTATATTATACCTTTGCTAGAGAATTAATGACTGGTCAGACTGCATAAAAACAAAATGGTTTATTCTCATATTGTGCATTTATAGTGTTTATGTTTTCATAAACTTGGCGGTTGTCTCAAAAGTAACATAGAACAGTGACAGGGACTTTGTAGACTTCAATAAAGTGGAAAAATGAGGTACCCTGACCCAGTTATTTTGGGAAGGGGGTGAATAACGATTTTCATTTTTGTTCATATCTTTGAGCAGTTAGAAATGGCTCCTTCTCTCTTCTCTTTCCATCTCTCTTAAGGATGAAAATCAAAGGACTTAAAATTGCCTGTACAGTTGCTGGAGGAAGGGAAGGAATGTTTCTATCACTCGCTTGCTTTTCCTAGGCTTTATCTTACATAGCCAGACTGGAACCATTTAAAAAATGGACTTTTATATAATTTTATATTTTGATCACACGAATACTTAATTCTTACTTTTGAAGGTGATTCCTACTGTTAACATATCAAAGTACATGCTTTTTATAAAGGTCACTCCTTACTCAGTTGCTTGTGTAGCTTTTTGAAAACACTCCCTCCCCAGAGGCCACAGAGAAACGGGGATCACAGATGGTTAGCACCCTTCCCTGAAAATCCTGCCTGGTCTGCGTTTCCCTGCAGATGTGGGACATCTTACACAGGATGAGAGACTCTGGGCCTTTTCTTTCCTCTGGCCAGCCCTGAGTCAGTGAGTGTGGGGAGAGATTACCATCAGCTCTCACTAACATTAGAAGGAAGGTTTCCTCTGTTTTCCAAAAATGTAAATGCAGTCTTCTGGAAAGGAAACTACTACTAAGCTGTATTTGTTCTCTAAAGTGTAATTCTTTTTTAGTATTTGAAATTGATTTGTTTTTTTTAGCTTTGGGATTGCTTTCTGCACTTAACCATTCTGGCCCCCATGTTCGTGCATTTAAGCATTATTAATCTATTCTTATATTTCCATTGTATAAAAAGGAAAGCACTGTTTATTGGGATCTGTAGTAAGTATTTTGTATTTTCTAGCAAAGAACAGCTAAACTTTGGAATGCTGGGCTTGAGTATCATTGATAGACAGTAAATCTCCTTCCCTTTAGTGTTAAGGGACTCCCAAGATTCCTGTCAGCTTAGCAGTTTCTTCTAACACGCTTCCAACAAGAGAATATAAAAGAATATTCTATGATATCTTTTCCCTCTTAGAGTGTTAATTATAAGATATGACACTTTATATCTTAGAAATATAATGATTTTATATTTGAAAATGGGTATACAGAAATAAAAATATCTTTTAAGTTGTTCACTTAAGACATGAAAAGTAAGTTCACTTAAAATGAGCTTGAATCAAACGAAAACTTTTAGAACCTTTTCATTACAACCTCTGGATATTTAATGTCCTCAGTTGCAAGGTTATTCTAATAAGAAGAACTAGAAAATGTTCCCACATAATCATTTCAGGGGATGTTAGTAGACAGAAGGTATATCCAGGAAAGCTGCAAAGTTAAGGGAGAAGAAGTACATTATTTTTAAATTCTTCATTAGTATTAAAAATCTGTGTGTATGATGTTTTTGGTTCAGAATGTCTCATAAACAGAAAAGACAACAAATGCATTAAGAGCAATGTTAACTCAACAGGAGCTAGCAAACAGAGTGTTATCTTAATATTTTCAGGTGCTTCAAAATGATGTATTAGCCCATCAGTCCACTGTGGAAGCCGTTAACAAAGCAGGAAATGATCTAATTGAATCAAGTGCAGGTGAAGAAGCAAACAACCTTCAGAACAAGCTGGAGATTTTGAATCAACGCTGGCAAAACATTTTGGAAAAAACAGAGCAAAGGAAGCAGCAGTTGGACGGTGCCTTGAGCCAGGTGAATGAGAATACAGTAGTCCCCCCTTATCCACAGTGGGGGATGCATTCCCATGGATGCCTGAAGCCGCCGATAGTACTGACCCCTATATATACTTTTTTCCCCTATGCATACATAACCTATGATAAAGTTTAATTTATAAATTAGGTACTGTAAGAGATTAACAAGTATAATCATAAAATAAAACAATCAGAGCTTTTACTGTATGTAATAAAAGTTATGTCAGTGTGGTCTCTCTCTCTAAAAATATTCACCCTTCTTGTTGTGGTGATGTGAGATAATAAAATGCCTGTGTGATGAAGTGAGGTGCATGATGGAGGCATTGTGACCTAGTGTTAGGATACTACTGACCTGGTGATTCATCGGAAGGGGGACCATCTGCTTCAGTAGCTCAGTTGACTGTGGGTAACTGAAACCTCCAGAGGTGAAACCGTGGGTCAGGGGGGCCTACTGTATATTCTGAAACTTTCTTTAGTCTTCAAGACTAAAATAGCGTGGAATTCCTTCACTGATTTACAGACACCTGTTTAATTCTTATACTTCAAGGAGAGAAGTAAAAGTAAGTGGGATAAAAGGTGGAGCAGATGAGATCTCGGCTCTCTAGTTCTTAGTGTAACAGTCCTATCTGCCGAGCCGTCCTGATGCAGAAAGGCACGGCAAACCCCGAGGCTCCTGCTGTCCTTAAGAGAGCGGAGAGAGGCTTAGGCTGGGATTGGTTAGACCTTGTTTTATGCTTGGCAGTGGCAATGTTTGTGGCCCAAACTTAAATTTCTTAATCGCTCCAGGCCAAAGGCTTCCATGGTGAAATTGAGGATTTGCAACAGTGGCTGACTGACACAGAGCGTCATCTGTTAGCATCCAAGCCTCTGGGAGGTTTACCAGAAACAGCCAGGGAGCAGCTTAACACCCACATGGTAAGTATATTAGTTTCTACAGCTCTAGCCTCAGATTAAGAAACTGACCATTTTGTTTGAGCCCTAGTGATAAAAAAAATTTCTGGGAGAAAGTTTAAAGGATATATACACAATTTTACAGCAAAAAATCTCTATCTAGACACACCATTTTTTGATTAATTTTTCAAGCTGGAACCTTTAGTTCAAAGGTTACTGTGTCAGTATATGAAAAGGGGGCATAGAAGTCCAAACATTTTCTAGAAGCAAACTTTCCGCCATAAAATGATAAACTTGTATGGATAGTAATATGACATTGTGTGGATTATAAACTGTTGTGCCTTGAGTGAAAATAAAAATCCCACAAGTAATTAGAATTGACTTAAAAATTGTCATAATTATGATATACCCACCTTGTTTCATGGAAGGTTGGAAAATATGTTTTTTTTGTTCTGTTAAAACAAGGTTGCTTATTTGTTTTAATGTTGATAGGGCTGTATCTTCAACTTCATATCTATACTAGAAAGGGACGAGAGGAGGCTTCTGTCTGAACTGTCTAGTCTGGAGCATTGTGTCTGTGGGCCATTCTCACCCAGCTTCTGTGGCACTGTCAACTCTTAAGGATAAGGAAGAAAAAATAATAGAACTTGACACTCTGGCTTTTTTGTACAGAAGTATGGACTGGCAAATTAAATTTAGACTACCTTTGATTTATTGACATTTCCTATTAATTTCCCATTATAATTCAGCTCAAAGTTCTAAGAGAAATCAGTCCGTTTCAAAATTTGAAAACTAATCCTCTTTTACAGTAAATTTGAGTTTGTACCAGAGTTTTTAAAATATTCAAATGTTGATTATTAGTATTTTAGGAAGTAAAAATAGAAGTACTTGGGGATTTGGCAAAAGGAACGGGTCATTCATTGTTCATTAAAGTTTATACTCTTTAGTGGAAGTGTACATATTAAAACTGTACATATTTGGAAACAATTTTGGATTTGGTGATTTGGAAAGAAAGTATCTTGTGGGTGTTGTGAAGAAATGTAACAAAGATACCATCTTACTCATTTCACAATTGCCATAAGCAGTTCGTAAATCCTATTATCCAGTGTGGAATTTTCTAGAAACCTTTAATAGATATTCATTGTTTTAGAAAAGGATTGTATCTATGATTTTGTTGTTGTTAACTGTTGTTTTTTTGGTGACACAAAAGACCCATTTGTTTGGTTGAAAAAGTAATTGACAAAATAAGAGCAGTACTTTTCTTTCTTTTCCATAAAACCCGACTGACTCCCAGATACTTGCTTATTTTCCTGGAAGTACCTGCCTAGCTATTAAGAGTGTTCATTAAATATAAGTTTAATAACTTCTTGACCAAATATGCTTGGAATTAGTATCTAATAACAAATACTTTTAAAATGTTAACTTAGAAGATTTCACGTAAAAAGTTGGAGTACAAAGAGCTTATCTTTAGAATATTTTACTTTTAGAAAAATATTACATATCAGCTTATTTGGGTTGAATAGGGTATGTAAAATAAGTTTGCCAGAACCTGACATAATATGCCAGATTATAGAAATTCCACGATACAAGGAATTCTAAAGTTTTATTGATATTTTGTAATACTGTTTTAGAAATTTTTTGTTGTTGTTTGTGTTAGAAATGAAGGAAACTAGAAAAACTGAAATATTACAGTTTCAAGAGATAGAAAATTTTGCTTTAGGATTAAGAGCTTTTAGTAGGTGATATTGTAGGTATGTTTAGAAAGTTGTTTTTTTTAAGGCTTAAGAAATCACAAAGTCTTGAGGTGACAAAAATTTGGAATTAATAAGTGATGGTCGCACATTCTTATGAATATACTAAAAAATACTCATGTGCACTTGAAAATGATGACCTTTATGAATATGTCTTAATTTAAAAAATTATAAAGTTAAAAGTGTTAGACATAGAGTAAACAATTTTTCAGTGGTAGCTATAATTTGACCCACCAGATTTTTTTTAATATTCAATATTTTAAAATAATTATAATTCAGTTATAATTGAATCATAGAATAGAACTGGTCTTAATTTTTTACATAAATGTAGCTGTTGTTTTACTGATCTTAAATTCTGAATTTGTTGATAGCCATTTTTGAAATATTCTCTGTAGAAAAAGTACTGCCTCCCAGTTGAAAGCTTTAAAAATGTTATAAAGGAAAATAATACTCATAATGCCACAGTTTGGCTTTTGTGATTCCAAATTCTGAATAATCAACTTAAGTGTCTCACTATATTGGGTCTTTGCTTTCAATCCCCTGTATATCTTCAGAGTACGGAATTAAATTATACCAAAAAATATTAGTCATTGTATCATGGTCTCAGGAGAGAACCCATTTCACAGAAGAGAAACTGAGGCCCAGGGAGGTTAAATTTATTGCCTAGGGTCACAGAACTGACTGGTTACCGTACAGTGAAACCTTTCTTGGTAGCATTTAAAATACTTCTCACAAACCTTAGCGTGCTGCATTGGATCGCCATTGATAGCACCACTTCTGAGATTGCTTGGTGGACAGAATGTGGCTGTAGGTTTAGGTGTTGTTTCAATAATAATGAAAAGTTTGAATGTGTCAGGGTTATTCTTTGTGCTAGATGGTGATGACTACATAATAAGAGGCTTGGGATTGACTTACTGGAAAAAGGATTCTTAGATTTTTTTCCCTTAAAAATGATATAACTTGGGGGGATATCTCTGTTTAGGAAATCTGTGCTGCCTTTGATGTTAAAGAAGAAACATATAGAAGCCTGATGGAGAAAGGCCAGCAGATGCTTGCAAGATGCCCCAAATCTGCAGAGACAAATATTGACCAAGACATAAATAACTTGAAAGAAAAATGGGAATCTGTGGAAACCAAACTCAATGAAAGGAAAGTATGTGCCTTAATTAATATGATAGAATGAATGTTTTGGTTGTTTTATTTCATGGGTTTTACCTTATCTCTGAGTAGCATCATTAGTGAACAGTCTGTTGATCCGTGTTTTAATGATCCATGCTTAGATTTTCTTTGTACATGTAGAGGTTACATGGGGTCAGTTGAAAATTGTATTCTATTTTAACACCAAAGAACAGAGTTAAAGGAATCTATTCAAACACAGACAAAGGTATATCAGAGATCAAGTTTAATAGGTAACAGTTTTAAATTTGTGAACCACTTGAATTCTAGACTGTTAAATAATTTATCTAATCACACTAACCAATCACACTGTATGTAGGAGAGAGGGAGATGATTGTTTATATAATATGCACTTAATGTAAGTCCACAAGTAAGGATTAAAAATATTACTGTTTAATACCCTAAGAAAAATGATAGGCTAGAAGTACTAGATTATATGCCCTTACTGACGGAGCATAATACATATTTCATAGTATTTTGGCACCAAAAATTAATCATATGAATGTCAAGTTTTAGTTGTATACATTCTGTTTAATAGTTGTGTTCTGTAGTTAATTGCCCCCAAACCATAATTTCAGTGTATATTAAATTTTTTTTTTTTAGCTGCAGTGAAATGCTTCTCTCTGTATTAAAGGGTCTTGGTTTGCCAGTATTTTAGTGAAGGCCCAGTACATTCATGAACGGTTCAGGCAATACAGATTATGCATAAATAAAATGTGGATGGGAAGCAAATCTGCCAGAGAGTGGTTAAACTGGTGGGGGCAGGGAGAGAGCCTTGAATATCATCAAGTACGATAACAATCTGTCTTTGCAGACTAAACTGGAAGAGGCCCTCAACTTGGCAATGGAGTTCCACAATTCTCTCCAAGACTTTATCAACTGGCTCACCCAGGCTGAACAGACCCTAAATGTAGCTTCTCGGCCCAGTCTTATCTTGGACACAGTCTTATTTCAAATTGACGAACACAAGGTGTGTTGTAACTCAGATGAGTAACATTCTTATTTCAGACTTTTTAGACAACAGACTGTTTTAATGTGAGAAGCATGAATTTGGTAATTTGAAAACTTTATTTTGTCCTTTGAAATAGTTTGAGCTTATGACACCAGAAGTATTTTTAAGATAAATCAGCTTTCCTTTGTTTCTAATTATACCCCTTTTTTTGGGAAAGGTCTTTGCCAATGAAGTAAATTCTCACCGTGATCAGATAATAGAGCTGGACAAAACTGGAACCCACCTGAAGTATTTCAGTCAGAAACAAGACGTTGTCCTAATTAAGAATCTACTGATCAGTGTACAAAGTCGATGGGAAAAAGTGGTCCAACGGTTGGTGGAAAGAGGAAGATCCTTGGATGATGCAAGGAAGAGAGCCAAGCAGGTAGACCTTTGTAAAAATTTCCTGAGCTTGGCAATAAAGCAGTTCTAGCTGTTGAAATATATATTGTGTCACTAAAGTACTTTTACTACAGCCTGTATTAGGTGAAACATGCATGCACGAAGCCAAGGTGTTTATTTCCCAAAAAGACTTGCGACCAAAGTTTGGGTGATGACATTACTTTCTGACCTGACAGCAACTTCAGGCCCTGGGGACTAATCTTTCAAGGACTGATTGATTATTGCTTGACTTTGTCGATGGGCTTTTATCATTAAGGCCCCAAGAAAGGCCCAGCATTTTTGTTACTGGTTAGGTTGGTTTTCTCTGTCTCCTTTCCCTCCACTCTGTAGCCAGAATAAGACAACATCATACTTTATAATTGTTATATTGCTCTCTTTTGTTTAGTTCCTCAGCCAAACTTTCTTCACAATCAGCTGAGAGAGCCAGTTTTGACAGGGCCTATTCTGTGTCTGTGTTGGTTGGTATTGGTATTTCTCACCTCTCTGACTCTTACTGGAAAGCCTTAATTTCTTCTCTAATATTTTGCTACAGCTTCATCCCGCTTTTAAATTAATTGTTGGAATCTTTTGGGGCTGTGTTTTCCCTTTTTTTTTTTTTTTTAATCTAGAGAATCTCACGAATCTCACAAGGAGCTTTCCTCACTCTCTTCCACTTTTACTAATATTCCATTCTATACTAACACAGAGAAGAGGTAAAATTATGTGTGTCTGTACTCCGGGAAGGAGACAGATCCAACCCCCTTGCTTGGCTTATATTCTTTGATTTCTACTAGAAACTTTATTATAATTTTGCAGCTGAATTTTGTAATGACTTGTCTTGCTCCATTCAGTTGCATTTTTCTGTCACTGGATTAGGACTCCATTATTTTGGGGGTGCTCAGTTGGGTGATGCAGAAAATATGGGAGTTTAATGTTTCATTGTTTAAAGCTATTAGCATAAATTTGTTAAAGGCTTTAGAAATGACAAATCGCATTATTATAGGGTTACAGCCCATAGGTCCCTTTTCTGAGTGGGATGTGTGATATGTTCAACGTTATAAGTGAGCCTATAGAATAAAGTCAGTCTCTAATGTTTTTTAAGATGGTATTAATGATGAACCTGACATTTTCTTTGCACATATGTAGCAGTGTTACTGTAGTGCAGGCATTTCATGAATTACGAATGTCTAATTTATAAAAGTCTCTTGGATGCCAGCAGTCAGTGGCCCACCCTATTGCTTCTTTCTCCAGTTAGTCAGTTTTATTTTCTCATTTTGTTTAATTAACTTTATAAGGATTTTCTACTGTTTTTGATGCCAAAGGGTAGCATTTCTTCTGTTTACATGGCTTAAAAAGTATTTTTGAAAGCAGGGCCAGCCTTAAAACCTGTGCATTTATATCAGTAAACTTACCATTGTTATAGCCTATATATTTGCAGTAAGACTACCAAACACCATGACTAGCTGTTTCTTTAATTTATTTCTTATTATCCTAATATCTCAGTTTGGGGCTCAGGTGTTGATCTAGTTCTCCAACTTTGGTAGTTTATGTGCCTGTTACGGCCTTTGGTTTTCATGTTCAAATTGATTAGAGCCGTGAGAGGGATGCCCAAGGAGAGCAGATTTGATCACATATCTCTAGCAGACGTTTGCAGCTGTGTGATTGTGTGCTCTTCTTTGTTCTTATTGTTAAATGTCTTTTGTTATTTCATCATTAATGTGCTTTGATATAAAACAGGGTTTGATTACATAGTTTTGTTATATGTACGTTCACTTGTTTATTATGAGAAAAAATTTATAGCCAGTTTCACAATTTGGCATCCAAAAAGAGTACCCAGAGAACACTAGTTCTCTGTGATAAACAGGAAAGAGACTGGTTGAAATCAAATACGCATAGCACCAGAATATTTCAAGATACTAAAAAGAATTATATTGTTAGAATTCAAGGGTTGTGGGTGTTCTTACCTATTATAAAACCAATATGTAAAGCACAGGCATTCATTTGGGGATTTTGATGGCAGCAGTAAAGATGTCGGGACTACCTTTGTATTAAATAGAAATGTAGTGGTCTCTTTTTCTTCCTGTTACTTTTCAAAACCAATTTATAAACTTTATCCTTCCCTCTCTCCCTTTTGTTCCTTTTTCTTAACGTAGGAATTAAACACTTTAGGAGTAAGCTCAAGAGACATCTCTGGATAAATAAAATTCTCTCAGAGTTTACATTAATTATTAAGCAAAAGGAAAGGAGGACAAGTTCTCCCTGGTGCTCCCTAACTGTTTCTGGGCTCATTCCTATTTTTGATGAAATTTATGTGTTTGAATGAGTTACAGCGAAGTGAGCCTGGGGCATGGCCACAAAAGCCAAGCATTAACTAGACATTGCATAATCTGCATAATAATAAAGAAACTATTATTATTTTCTTCGTCAGGGGAAGTTTTGACTTAATAACTACATTTTCATTAATATTAATTTTCATTAATATTAATATTAAAAACAGACTCAATTTTAAATATAGTAAGTATGCCAGAAAGTTTCCTGAACAGAGACATGAATCTCTTTTACAGTTCCATGAAGCTTGGAGTAAACTTATGGAGTGGCTGGAAGAGTCAGAAAACTCTTTGGATTCTGAACTGGAAATCGCCAATGACCCAGACAAAATAAAAACACAACTTGCACAACACAAGGTGGGTCTGTAATTAAGAAAAGCCTATTGTGTCATTATATATCTCAAGATCACCTTTAAATTGTCACATGACTGTGTATTTCTTCAGCCCTGGAGAAAAAGGGCTGGACCTACCGTACATGTAAACCAGTTGCCCTTCACACTGGCTAAGTGGCTGTAGTAGCTTTACTCTGGCTGTTCCATTACGATTCCAGGGAGAATTGATCAGAGAAAGCATTCAGCAGTAAAACTGGAGTCTTCCACAATATAAAACATAAAGGACATTCCAAGTTTTCACCACTATCTAGTCTGGTAATTTCTTTCATAGACCAAATGCCATGTAGAAAATAATTCTATAGTAAAATTCAATGTAGATTTTGCCATGTAGATTCTTTCAAACAATGCAGTGAGGAAAATTGGTATTTTGTTGTGTGTATGTGCATGCAGGTATATGAAATTCCACCCTTACCCTCAAAGACACATGGTCAGTAGCTTCTTTGTGTAGACTAGAAGATGTGGAAATGTTGTATTTTATATTTTCTATTACATGGCATGCAAAGGGCATTCCGCCTGTCTTCCGCAACTCTTTTGAGTTTCTGTTTGTACATCAGCCCTCAGAGTGAGAAAGTGGGTAAAAGAGTGGCTCCTGCAAACGCTTTTACAGTTTTAGGCTTCTGCATATCAGTCATCGCTTCAAACATAATATTTAAAAGGCTGGAAAATCTTGGGGAGATGTAAGGTTCATCATCATTAGGAAATTCTGGGCATCACCTTGCAGGTCGGTTGCTCCCGTCTTTGGTTCTAATTGACCTCAAGGGGTCATGATACTAGGAGGATGGAAGGAAGCATTGAGGGGCCATTCTTTGGTTAGATGAGGGCTTATGAATGGCTTATTCTGCTGGTACCCTCTGCCTGGGAGCTGTCACACACAATATTGGCAGCACAATGACAGAGAGCAGCACCTTGCTTCCCCTCTGATGGAGAACTGAGAGCCTCCTTCTCAAAATAGAATGCCAGATTTGAACTTGAACGTGAAGAGGTAGTGTCATGTAGTCTTATGAATGTATACTGCATATTTAAGTTGGAGAATCCTAGAAATAAGAATATATGAAGAGCCCCATCTAGTGTGACCTGTTGTTACCCAACTCAACCATTTCTCTGAAATGTGCAAGACACATACAGCCAATTTTAAAAGAAGTCTTTTCTAGTCATCATTTGGGTATTTTCTGATCTTAAAAAGTTTTAATCTATCCTGTATTCAGCTATTACAGTTATTAGGTGTCTGTTTTGGGAAGAAAATATGTCAATACCATGATTCTAAAACTAACATTCTCTTTAAAATAACATGAAAAAATAATAATTATAGAAGACAAACTGCAGAAATAATATGATATTATAATAGTATTTATTGCCAAAAATTCCCAGATGTAGCTGCCACCATTATAAGATAAAATAAATACTTTAGTCATTAAATGTCTAGATTTTAAAGGCAATAAAAACTTAATTAGGTAATTATAACCAAGGTTATTATGGAAAATTACACATTTGTATAATATTTCACTATCTTGGATGACTCTAAGATGCTACCAGAGTTGAGAATCATTGTATTAATGTTTCTGTGATATTTCATGAGCTCATAAACTGCCCATTAGGTTGACCTTTCTTTCTTCTCATACCTGAGATTAAATATTCAGTAGCGGTTGTCTCATTCTTTCTATTATGTACTTATGAACACACCCAAAATACAAGATGGTAATGAGAGGCTTACAGAGATAATAGCCCTGCTCCAGAAAAACCTGTAATTGAGTTAGGTAGAAGGAAGAGAATTCACCCCTGACGCACATACATACAAACACAAACATGGTTAACAATGTTAAGAAGCAACAAAGTGTAGATTCCATGTTAGCAATGCAGCTGTTCAATGCTGAAAAAACAATCTGTGGATCTTTTTGAGACTCTGGTTGGGCATTAAAGCCGTGGGGAGGAGGGGTATCAGCTCGCCAAGTGGTGTGACTAGAATGAGCAATAGGCCCAAATACAGGAATCCACATATATGGTTCTTACGTGTTCCTCCTCCTGGATCACAGATGAATTACATGTAACATTGTTGTGAATATCCCAAATATGTGAGAATAAATCTCTTTGGCCAAAAAAAGCCCTGTAGTAAATGTATGCACTATTGAATCACTCTGTGTCCACACTGGACCTACAGTTACTCAGAATATTAACTACATTTTCCTCTCCAAACCCTTGGGTTGTTCAGTAGTTTATTAGCAATTACATTTTATCAAAACTAGGATGCTGTTTCTGGTTTATAACCACAAAAGATTCGGGATTTGTTTTGCTTGGAAATTATTTTCTTGACAAAAGTAGGTGCTCTTAGAGACACCTGGCTTCTGAGAAAAATAAATCCTTCAATTGGCCAATCTACAGTTTCTTTTCTCCCCTGGCATGTTCTAGAGTGTAGCGGTACACTCTGACTTGATTATTTGGTGATGTTTTCCAGTAAGGTTTAGACTCCATTTATTAAGGAATGCCTCTTTTAATGTCTCTTACCTGTTTATTTATTAGTCCCAAGTAGAAATACACATTGTTTTCTTGTTAAATATGTAGGAGTTTCAGAAATCGCTGGGAGGCAAGCATTCTGTGTACGACACCACCAACAGAACAGGACGTTCTCTGAAGGAGAAAACCTCCCTGGCGGATGACCACCTGAAACTGGATGACATGCTGAGCGAACTCAGAGACAAATGGGATACTATCTGTGGAAAATCTGTGGAAAGGTAGAATGCTCCTTAAGAGAGTTTGGTTACTTTGTGGACCTCTTTCAAACACACAGTAATGGGGCTTGGTGGGAACATTTTTGGACCTCCTTTGCCTGGGACCTTCTGCTCATCTGTAATAAACTCACTTACACAGTACCTGCACTGAGAAGGCTTTGCTGTTCATTATTATTTATTTTTGACTTCTCAGTTCACTCAGAACTGATAGCGGTCTCCAAGCCTCAGTCTTCTCATACCTGACTAGAGCAACTTCTTTGTCCTTCTTAATCCACTTTCCACATTAACTACTAGGGTGGTCTTTTAAAATTGTAAGTAGGATCTTGTTATTCCCCTGCTTCCTTACCCTTTAAGCACTTAATACTGGGTGTGAACTAAAACACAGGCTGCCTAATGTGGCACGCGAGGTCCTACGGATCTGACCCTGGTGTGCCCTTCCCCATTCTATCCTCCCTTTTCCAATCTCCTTTCTCATTACACGTCATCTGGGAAGGCCCTAAACTTACTGCCAAATTGTCAAGTATTTAAGAAAATAGTATAGTAGTAGAAGAGTTCAGATATCTTAGAAATGTTTTCGCATTTCTCATTGATTCCTAGTCTAATTACTTTTGTCAGTATTAAGATCAAACAGAATATTATATTCAGTTGTAGGGAACTTCATAATGAGTTTTTTTAGTTGTTAGTTTTTAAGAATCTATAAAATGTACACTCTTAGAAGGTTATATACTTTTAACAATATCATATAAATGTTTTTCATTTACATTACATTCTGGAAAAGATAAAACTGGTGATGGCAAACAGACCGAATGCCAGGGCTTAGAGATTGGGGCAGGCCGTGACTATAAACAAACAGCCTGAGGGAGATTTGGAGAATGATGCAGCTGTTCTATGTCTTGATTATGATGATGGCCAGGTGAACCTGTACATAGGCCTGTATACCCCAGAAATGGGTGATAGTTTAATACACAAATTTGAAAATAAATTTTAATTAAAAAGTCATATTTTTCTGAAGAAACTGAAGGGTCAGTGATTTCCAGAGGTGTGCTGGGGGAATTGTCCTGGAACAGGTGCCGTGTATTTAAGGAATAAGAGAGAAAGTTTGAAAAAAAGTTTTGTTATTTTCTAAGGAAAGCAAAGAAACAGCCATGAATCCCAGGATGTTCTTTTTCCTCTTGAGTCCTGCTTAACCTTCACAGTGAGTTTTACATGTTCGGATATATCGCGTGGCTTTTGTTGCCCAGATTGATTTCTCTACCTTTGTCTTCAGACAAAACAAGTTGGAGGAAGCCCTGTTATTCTCTGGACAATTCAGTGACGCCCTGCAGGCCCTCATTGACTGGTTGTATAGAGTTGAACCCCAACTGGCAGAAGACCAGCCTGTCCACGGAGACATTGATTTAGTGATGAATCTGATCGATAATCACAAGGTATTATTATCTGGGACCTTTTATTGATCTCATTTGATAATTCTGAATATAGGGGAAACTGTAACCACTTAGCCTTTTAAAATCTAGAGACTATGTATCATAGTATGCAACAGTCTTTAAATTGAAATATGTGTACATTTGAGCAGAATCAGGAAACCAATTTTTAAAAGTGATACAGGAAAATTACTTTAGGATCAGTGAAATACTTTTGTTTACAATTACCACATCTAAAATCTTTTAGAACTTGGAAAGTGAGTTCATTGTCTGGTTCTTTAAAACGGGTTACAAGAGTGGTTTATTGTCTTTTGTTATTCATGTAAATAATGATGTGATATGATTTAAAATTGTTGATTCAGTGGCCTGGAACTTGGTGGTTGCATAAGTGTATGAATTTGTAACTTGATCGATGACTTTCCTTTTTTTAAAAACTGTGTGAACCTTGTCCACTGAACTATAGCAATTTATGAGGCAATGACATATATTATGAGGGATTTGATTATTACTTTAAGAAAATTTGTTTCCTTGCTATTTCCTGATAGGTATCTTATGTTAAACTGTTGTTCAAGCCAAGGTAATATTCAAGATGTCCAGCTGATACTGAGTGTAATGTCCTATATTATGATGAAATGCTGTATTACAGCTTAAAGAACCCTAAAAAGAACATGAGGCATGGCACTAATATAGAATGGTTGTATCAGAGTTGACTTTATTTACAAATATCTTACAGCACTGTCCCTGAATTCATGTTATATTTCCCCCTGTCTTTTTTTAGTTCAGAAAATTTACTTCATTTAAAAATGTTCTCTTGATACTTCCCTGGTTTTCCTATTTTTATCTTATTGGTCTTTTTAAATATTTGGTCCTTTTGCAGATTTATGTCCCCTTTTCTGGTTCTATTCTCTCATTATATCCATAAAAGAGAGTATGTTATATTTTTATATTAACAGAAAATAAAAGAATAGGTGAAGAACATTGATCAGTTCCACAAAAATAAAACATTTAAAAAATTATGTAGCTTTGCTTATATTGAGACAAATATTTTGTGCATGATTAATACAAACTTTTCTGTTCCCTGGCATTCATTCAATGAGTAATGAATAGTGTAATGTTACTTTTAACATAAATGCCATTTGTATAATGTCACTGTCTAAATATTTACTCCACTAGGCACTTGCCAGGTTTTTTATATATTGAAGGTCATCAAGAATGAATTAATCATTCAGCATTAGTAATACAATTGGAAGGCTGAAGAAGTTTTAAGTATACAAAGTACATTGGAAGGTCTAATCAGAACTGTTGAATTAGTCCTGTCACAAAATGAATAGACGACATATCTTCTGTGCATGTGTGTGTGCGTATATGTGCACGTGTATCTGTTACCTACAGGCACATCTCGTTTAACACCATTGAGTGAAATTAGTAAAGAATTCATCAGATTATGTTTGGATTGTTCTTGATGGGCTCACTTTTATGAATGATCTGATGATCAGAATAGAAAATCATGGAGAAAGCCAAAATTATAAAATGTGCTTGGTGATATCCATTTGATGATTTTTTTTAGAGAAGTAGTGAGTTAATTTTAATCTACCTATAATAAGATTGGTTATTGGAAAATATAGTTGCATATAAAGACTCTTGGATCAGAAATGAAGTACCCTGGATTCATTTCTTGGATTAAGTCTGTGCCCAAAGGAAGTCAGCTTAATTCATAGCACATCGAAATTCATCAAAATGAAGTGGGAAGGAAAAAAAAGCTTTTCTTCCAAGGTGACAAAGATTTAGGCCTCTAAAATTTGGCATTATGGGCTGGTATTCAGGATGCTGTGAAAGACAAAGGCATCTTATAGAAAAAACGGGCTATCTGCCAACTCCCTGTGGGATTCCTCTACATTATCTCCAAGACCCTGTGAAGTGCCCCAGGATTGCTGAGTTATTTGTTAGTCTCTTAGATACGTTTACTAATT
The DNA here is from genome assembly GCA_032199065.1 of Smutsia gigantea. Lineage (NCBI taxonomy): Eukaryota > Metazoa > Chordata > Mammalia > Pholidota > Manidae > Smutsia > Smutsia gigantea. The sequence continues at coordinate 642,028 of JAVSCE010021427.1, read as the reverse complement.
AAGAGTAGTGCTGTAGTCAGCATATAGTTGGCACACACACTAATGTTTGAGAGGAAATTGGGACACCATATTAAAGAATGAGGAAAAAGGATTTGATGCCTTTTTCTGTGGACTTGAAGTATGGGAGGTCGGCCACCACTGTTTAAATCCAATGTGTCATTTAAAAAATAAGGCTGTTCAGGAGAGTGTCACCAGATTAAAGAGTCTCACCGAGGAGTTATTCTTTACAGTGTTCTATCCAGTGGGGGCAGTGGTCCTGTCCTCTGTGAGAAATACGGGTCATTAAAGTGTGGGTCTTGGAGATCTATACATGATGTTAGGCACATGTGTATTTCAAACAGTATGTTCTACTGCTGTGGTTTGGTTAATTTAAAAAATCAATTTTTATAAAAATACGGTCTTCTTAGGTCTTCCAAAAAGAACTGGGGAAGAGGACGAGCAGCGTGCAGGCCCTGAAGCGCTCAGCCCGAGAGCTCGTAGAAGGCAGCCGAGACGACTCCTCCTGGGTCAAGGTCCAGATGCAGGAATTAAGCACACGCTGGGAGACCGTGTGTGCACTTTCTATATCAAAGCAAACACGGTTGGAGGCAGCTCTGCATCAGGTAAGTCATGTCAGTTGCAGCTGGGCATAGGGAGAAAGGGACAGAACTGCTCTCTGAAGAACTGTGAAGCGCCTCACTTCTTAAGCAGGACAGCCATGGAGAAGGAAGTCCTTACGGCATCCTTGCCTCAGTCCTCCTCCCAACCCCGCTAAATTACTCAGAGAGGGAAGTTCTCTAACCTTCACGTAAAAGCACTGCTTGAGTCATCTTGAGCCATTTTTCAGCTGAGATGTGCAGCAGGCTGCCATTCACCTGAAATCAGATGGTTAAAATGGAATTATTCTTCACAGAGGCCTTTTTTGCTATATGAGATGTTTTTCTTACGTTTGTAAAGTGCAGCACCATATAGCTTTATCTTTTTAACGGGAATAATATGCAATTAATTTAATCAATTTAAATGTAAGACTGTTTTTCCCATTGAGAGGAAGCACCTGCTATACTAACAAGCATATTTGGGGCTCTTGTTTGGGGGCCATGTGTGTGTGTCCACTGGTAGGCGGAGGAGTTTCACTCGGTGGTGCATGCCCTGCTGGAGTGGCTGGCGGAGGCAGAGCAGACGCTCCGTTTCCATGGCGCTCTCCCAGACGATGAGGATGCTCTTCGGACTCTCATTGATCAGCATAAGGTGAGTTACGTGAATGTTAAGTAAAACTCAATGAGAAAAATCAAACAAAATAGGCAAAATAGACTCATGACTGCAAATAGCAACTGCCTGAATATTTTCCTTCCTGAGAAATAATTTAAAATTCAGTACGTATTAGAATTCACCAGTGTCCTCCTTGCTTGCAGGAATGTGTCTCCATGCACCCACACATGTATGTGTAGCTTTTTGTTTTCTTTATAAAGAAGGTGGTTATTCTAAAAATCTGTCCTAAAATCTATTTCCTCTAACAAAGCACATTGATTTTTATAGGAGGTTATTTGGCTTCTGACAAAATTTTTCAGTTTTGTTGCATTGTTATGTGCATTTCAAAGATGAAGCTTCTTTAATGAGCAGTTTGACATTTATAAAATTACACCATTAGAACTGTGAGTTAATAATTTTGACCTTTGTAAGCAAGACAAGCAGGTAATTTAACAACTGGTCTTCAAATTTTATTTTTAAGCCTCTGCTTATTCTGTTTTTAATCAAGAGCGGCCTTAAATTCTTTTGACAAGTAGCTCATAGTATAAATTACAAATTAAGGAATATAAGTAGATATACCAGTGAATAATTAACCAAGTGAAAATCTGGCCATTGAATTTTCAGGTCACGCTCTTTCCTGCGGCTATGCATAGAACTAGCAAAAAACCCTTAAGAGAATGGTCCAGACAGCTCTCAACAGGTGTTTTTTTAACCTTTGTCTCTGAAAGTCAGGGATTTGCAATGCTAACAGTGTAGTACTGATGTCAGCATTTCCTATTAACTTTAAAAGATCTTTTATCACTGCTGAATAACCTCATCTTTCAAGGTCAGATTGGAAATACATCATTAATTTTAGTATAGCGTAAGTTACATCATCTGTGGAGACTTCTTTAATTATTATGCTCTCTCAGTGATGGGGCACCTCACATTCAGCAATAAAATATTGCTTGGTCATTAGTAAAAGTGATGCAAGCTTGTATAATATTATCTGAAAGAATGACATTTAAAGTTGAAGCTCAAATGCAGAAGTGGGAAAATTACATCAAATTTACTACAAATTTTTGATTCAGTTCAATATTTTGAAAAACTCGTTTATGTTATATTACCATTAGCCAGCACTGAATGCTACTAATATGCCTGGGTTGGGTCCCAGCATAGCCCCTTGAAGCCCAGGCTTCCCATCTGACACCCCCAGAAGGGAGTCTGCTTGTGGGATCACCACCCTTGTGGCAGGACTAGGAACCCCCCGGGAACATTAGGAGGCAGGTCTCCAGAACAGGGGTAGTGGTTTTTACAACAAATCATCTTTAAATATTTTTAAATAGCATAAAGTAACATGTAATTTTATAAAGGGCTTCTTAGTGATAACATGTTGCATTATCCATAGTAATAATTCTTAGTAACGATATTCTAATTCTTAGTTAAAATTCTTAGTAGTAACATTTAACATTATTCATTCTTTCTCCTTTGCTTTGCTTTCCTTTACACATTTCACCATTAGAAGCAATGCAGAATATTTAGTTTTTTTAGCCCCAGGACTAGAGACTTCTTGGTATAATCCAACTTTTAAAAATGGCAAGCTTTCCCACATGAGCATACACCTTGGGAGCAGCGCTCGGCCGAGGTGAGAAGAGCCAGAGTGTGGCGGGCAGCTGATGGTCCAGGCCACCACATGCTGGGCAGGGCCCCGGCTCTTTCCCGTGTAGGGATGGTGAAAAGCACGTGATACGGTCTGCTGGCGTCTGGAAAAGCACAGCTGTTATTAACTTCTGGTCTTCTCTTCCTTGTAAAGTTGTTTTTCTTTTATTTAAGGGGCCCGTATTGGGAAAAATTAAAATATTTTTAAAAGTAGGTCATGATATTTAAGAAGTAGGTCATGTTAGTGGAGCCTGTTGTGAATTGAACCTTGACTCCACCGCCGCAAAAAATGCTAATTAAAAGGTGAGAGAAGTATTTATTCAATCACTAAGACACAAAATAATATGAGTGTCAGCTACGTGCATCTGGCACCCCTTGTCAGTCAGGGTCCCTCTTAGCCCACTGGGGGTCCAGACAGGATGCTTAAATTCAGTGTGAGGTTGTTGTTTTTTTTTTAACCTTCTTTTAGGTCACCATTTTTAGGGCAAAGGTCTTCATTTTTTAACCCATGTTCGGAGTTCTACAATCCATGCATCCATCGACACAGTTCTGATGGTAGAAAGTACAGTTATATATGTGAGACATGGGTAAAACGGGTTCATTTGAAAGAAGCCTCTTGAAACTTATTCATCCTGCCGAGGCAGAATATGGCTCTTACTGGCCTCTGAAAAGGACACTTCTCATGCAGGCTGGCCCCCCACCTCCAGACTCTCCCTGGCTCTTGCCTGCCTGGACATTTGGACCCTTTCTCCAACACCCCCAAACATTTATAGTTCCTTGCCCAATCTTCTCTCTTCCTTGGCACCTTTTTTTAGTACACGTTACTACCATTCCTGGCACAGTTAATGCTATTTTAAATACTGACTTCCTTGTCTTGTTAGAAATTTTTTTGCAATAAATATTATTTCTATCTCTGGTATTACTCTTTCTCCCAATCCTATTCTCCATTAATATGATCATAATATGTCCACGTTTAAGAGAGTGCATTTTTTATTTAATGTATTTTGTCAAGCATGAGGTGACATCTGGACTTGTATTTTGAAATACATGTTAGAAAGTATGTTATTTCCTCGGTTTGTCCCAACTCCTCTCTTAATGTCCCAATTAGTGGATTCTTTCCAGCTGGGAATAAACCCGTTGACGTTCTTGTTTATTTGTTTGACTCTGACAGTCAAACGAACGTCACTGGAGTCTTGTTTTCAGCCAGGGCCAGCAGCTAACTGAAGGCTTTGTTCCTGCTGTAGGAATTCATGAAGAAACTGGAAGAAAAACGAGCGGCACTGAATAAAGCGGCCGGCATGGGGGACGCTGTGCTGGCCATCTGCCACCCCGACTCCATCACCACCATTAAGCACTGGATAACGATCATCCGGGCCAGGTTTGAGGAGGTCAGTGTATCTCAGGTCGTCTTTAGAGCAGCAATAGCTTCGAGGATAGGGAGTTACGAAGACTTCAAAATTAAGCACTTCTGGTTGTTGGAACAGGAGGCCTCTGCACAGAAACATGTTCTGTAAGGTACCCTTCCTGTACGTATTGGCCGCCCCTCCAATCCACTTTTCTTTCCATAGTTAAAGGAATTTTGCAGCTATGTCCTTGAATAATGACAAGGCAATAATTTGGTTCACCGAATCCCTTTTTGTCCCATGTCCACATTGTGTCTGTTGAGTAATCCGGTACTTGACTAGTAGTATTTCAGAGTAGTATATGCTTGTGGAGTGAATTGCATACCTGACGTGATTCAATGCTGTATTTAAGATCATAGCTATTTTTATTTTTACTCTGCTACGTGGAGGAAGCACACTTGATCATTCATAGAATGCTGTTTGAACTTAAATGAGCCAGCAGAAGGCAGCCCAGGGGATTAATGGGCATCTCTAAACTTCTGAAGGTGGCACACATCGTGGAGGGAAACCGCACAACCCAGGCTGGGTCTCGGTGCCGCTGATGGGCTCTATGAAGACCACAAGTAGTGGGCAGGCAGCCAGGATGAGGCTAATTCACTCTTACATTTCATCTCTTTTCCATCAATGAAATTGTTGACTGTGATGGAGGGCCTGCAGCACCATGTCTGTCTCCCCAACAGGTGCTGGCATGGGCCAAGCAGCATCAACAGAGGTTAGCCAGCGCCCTGGCCGGGCTCCTCGCTAAGCAGGAACTGCTGGAAGCTCTGCTGGCGTGGCTGCAATGGGCTGAAACCATACTGAGTGATAAGGATAAGGAAGTCATCCCCCAGGAAATTGAAGAGGTGAAAGCCCTCATTGCAGAACACCAGGTAAAAAAATTAACCTAACCCCTGTCCTTCTTTCTTTCACTGGCATGCTTCTCAAAAGTGCTTCCTGCTTGCAAGCCGCACCCCCTCGTGCACACTCAAGTCTTCCAACTGGGTCTCTAAGTCTACCGCTGCCCTAAAATGTCCCACTTCACAGTCACTTAACGTTGATGGTCTCGGCTGTCCCCCGGCTCTCCCCTTTTCAGCCTCTGTGAAGTCACACTCCTGCGGTCCTGTCTCAGGGTGGCTCCTGCCCTACCTCTTGCTTTCCGAACACCAGCCCTCCTTGCATTTCATGCTCAGCCCTCTGCTGCTTTCATTCTGCTCACCCACCCTTGTTTATCGCTCGTGTCTGCATTTCTTACTGTCTGCTCCTAAACATCTCCCAAAATGACCATCAGTACCTCAAATAATCCTATCTGCAAGGGAACACATCCTCTTCCTCAAAAAAGTTACTTCTCCTATGTATCCTGTGTGTTTTGAACTCCGAGATGGTAGGTGTCACACCAACAGTGACTTTGCTTCTGCTTCTTAGTTTGTTTGATATACATTACAAAGCTTCGTTGGGTAAGCAGTTAACATTGCTATTTTATTTTAATAAAAGTATACAATATCAGTGTCTGTAATGGCCCTGAAGTGTCTCAGTGGTCTCCAGTGTGACAAATATTCCAGAAACGTGTTACTTCACTTTCCCTGGTATCTGCCTCCTCCTTTCCCCATCACTTTTCACCAGAGTCTCAGCCTTTGCGGCACAGTCAAGATATGGGGGTGTCTTGTCAACAATAACAATGAGCCAGGGAGATGAGAGAAGAAATGGCAAGATAGTCAACCCTTTTAAATATAAATTTTAGCCTGAATAACTTTTACCCTCCTGGCATAGCATATTTATCGACAAGAATGTTTAAAATATATCTACATTTAATGTGGATGCTTTATGACATTGTATATCAAAGCCAATAATTAAATATTATAAATATGTAGATGAAAGGCACCACAGAAAAGTCCTTGGGATCTCTCCAGTTAACTCGTTTCTATACAGACAAATGCTCACTTTAAGATTCTTCAGCCGGAGCCTGGAAGCTTGATCCAAGTTGCTGTAGAGACAAGTTATGTTATTCATACAGCTGCTCCCATGCATGATTTTCAAACTAAAGAAAATAACTTTTGTGATGCTGTCATTATCAAGTACAACATTTTGTATCCTTCTTCAGAAATGACTAAATGCTATGTTATGGTGGGTTAGATTTTTTTCCCCTAAAGATGAAACCCAATGGTTTATTCTTTTTTTTGGAAATAATTGCATGCTCCTTTTATCCTTTTGTTTTTAGTTCATTTCTAAAGATGATTTTCTCTGGTATACTTGCATTTGATTGACATTTAACTGGCATTGATGTTTCAGACCTTCATGGAGGAAATGACCAGAAAACAACCTGATGTGGATAAAGTTACCAAGACCTATAAGAGGAGAGCCGCTGACCCCTCTTCATTACAGTCCCATATTCCGGTCTTGGATAAGGGACGAGCAGGAAGTAAGTGGTAGTCAATTTCTTTAAAATGAAGATGGTTAAGCAAGAAAGTTAGTTTTATTTTTAATTACTGCTTGAAATTTTAGAGCAATTGGTGATTCTACATGAGCTCTCTATCATAAAAGGTTTTCTTGAAAGAACGCATGGGCTCAAGTATGGTAGCAACTTAATTAAAAATAAAGAAGCAGCTATATCCAGGTTTCTATAGGTAACTTTATTTGCTTGAAGAATATCTTTTAGATTAGCTGGAAGAAATTGGAAAAACTTGCAGTAAGAACAGGAATCATTATCCCTTTGAGTTGTCTCATTTTGCTTCTGTGATATAAATAACTGTGAAGTGGAATGTAGCAGAAATAACCATGACCTGGATAAAGTTCCTGACTTAACTGTTCATTAGTGACCAGTATTCGGATGGATTCTGCCCACGTTCCTGTGACGTCAGGCTCTTATTTATGTAATTCTCAGGCTACCTTGACCCAGCAAAATGACATTAAAAACAATAACAGCTAGCTTGGGGATTTAAAAGAAACACAATTTAGGCCATACATTTTTGTGTATTTCTGCATAGTAGTGCCTTAATAAAAATTTTTTTAAAAGTTTCAGATCTGTTGTAGTTACGCCATTGCACTGGGAACCCACAAAGTGGTTAACTACTCTGGAGACAGACTCCTGGCTGTCCCCACCGCTTACCAGAGGGGAACAATAACCCTGGACAAAGTTACTTAAACTCTCTCTTGAGCCTCTATTTCCTCATCTGTAGAAGGGAGTAATTATAATTTCATTAGACTGTGGTGAGGATTAAATGAGTTAATGTGTATGAACTACTTAGCATCCTTCCTGGCATATACTTAAATGTTCAATAAATGTTAGCTATTGGTATTTTTATATAGCCCTATGAGAGGTAAGAATTCTAGGCAAATCCTAGCTTGGACACTAACTTCCTATGTGATGTTAAGCTAGTGATTTTTCTTGACCACTACGGTTAGATGAGGAAAATGCATTGAGATAATTGTTCTGTGAAGCCACAGAAAATTGTGGAAAAGCAGCCAGAAAGAAGAGGGAAAAAACTGTAGGAAGGCAGTACATTTGGGTGTGGGACTATATACCCGAAACACAACCTCAGAGGAAAATGGACTTGGGTGAAAGCCGGGGTTCTGCACAGCCTTCAGTACCTGCTTGGATTTTGGAACGTGCCTTGACTCCGGTGAATGCCCGGGTCTCCTGCCTTTGCCTGCCCTCCTCGCAGCCTGATTCTCTAAGAAGAGCAGCTGGGTTTGGGTAACTGATTCTAAGATACGTGTCACCATTCCTGGGCGATTTCTTCTGTCATGCCTTAACAAAGAGGAGGATCACAAGACGCTTCATTGTCACTGACATGGCAACGATTTTAAGCTGGAAAATATTTTAAGCATAAATGTTTTGAGAGTCCTTTCCAGTGAAATACCCCTGTCAAGATATATTTCTCTATTATATATGAAGAGTATGTGATCCTTAATAAATGAAACAGATTTTGACCTTGACATTATGCATCATCGAAATAGGATCTGTCTACTTGTAAAACCCAGTAATTAAGTTGACTCGGTCTCAGCTAGGAACAATAAAGGCCAACCAGGCCTCAACATATCTCAGAACCCTGAAAACTGCCAACCTAACTGAAATTATATTTTAACAGGAAAACGCTTCCCAGCCTCAAGCTTATATCCCTCTGGGTCACAGACACAAATCGAAACCAAGAATCCCAGGGTCAACTTACTGGTGAGCAAATGGCAGCAGGTCTGGCTCCTGGCGCTGGAAAGGAGGAGGAAGCTTAATGACGCCTTGGACAGACTGGAGGAGGTGAGAAAACTCATGTGCCTAGTACCGTGTTGTCATTTGTCCTTATTCACCATAACCCATTGCCAAAATGTTGATTCTTCTACTTTTCTGATAACAGAAGCAATGTGAGTGAATACTTCGAAAATTAATGCCACAGGTGTGTACATTATCGTGGGAAAAAGAAATCCTGACAAGTGAGACTCGGACTTAGGGAATCAGTAAAGTAAAAAAGGGTGTATGGTTTGATATAATCAGAAACTGACTCTTCAAGGAAAGAGCTAGCTTGACCTATGTTTGCTTGATGGTTTTCCTGGCAGATACAACCATTTATAATTCAGATGGTTTAATTATGTATAGACTATTATCTGAGATTTAGTTTCAGATTTGAAATTGACGTTTTTAGAAGAAGAGGGCAGTGAGGTGGCAAATAGCAGAGAGACCAAGTGCCGCTGAACCAGGCCCGCTACCCAGTGGCATAGAACTTACTACTTGCGTTACTTTGGGCAGACCACCTTTGTGCTCATGGCACCATCAGGAATTTTCACATTGACTTTTTTGAGGAGTTTTGTTAGTTTCCCTTATTTTGTCAAGAAAAACTCACAATAATAGTGCAGTGAACTTTAATGGAAAAATGTTTCTGAGTCCCCTTTGCAAGATCATACCTTTCCTTGAGGCGGGAAAGATACGTGTATTATCTAGAGGGGATCTTTCAAAATAACTGTATTTGTAGGGTTTTTCATTTGAGCACAGCATTAACTCCACCAAAATACCTTCTGCCCTTTTCAGCTGAGGGAATTTGCTAACTTTGACTTTGATATCTGGCGCAAAAAATACATGCGGTGGATGAATCACAAGAAATCTCGAGTGATGGACTTCTTCCGGAGAATCGATAAAGATCAGGATGGGAAAATAACCCGACAAGAATTTATTGATGGAATTCTTTCCTCAAGTAAGTCCCCAGAGAGTTGACTGTAACTGATGTAAGAGTTTAAAATTGTGGGGCCAATAAATGTGTTACCCATAAAGCTTTGCCTTTAAACTTAGCTCTGAAGTCACTCCCTCAAAAAAAAGAGTGTCCTTGGTAGAACTTAGGGCTTTGGAGTCAGGCACTCTCACTAATTGGGTAACCACAATTAGTATATTCCTTCACTCCACTGAAGCTGTGTCCTCATTAGTATAATAAAGTTAGTGATGTTTGGTTCTTAAGATTGTGGTGCCTGGCATATGGTGGGAGATCAGTAAAAGCAAGTCAGTCTCTTTGTTTTTTGTTCTAATTCTGATTTAACATTGTCATTAGTAGGACATTAGAACTCTGTAAAAATTCTTAAGGTATATGTCACCTTCTTGTTTGATGGTTCAGTCATGTGAATGTGATTTCCATGGAAGATGTTACTGGAAGTCACTCTTGAAGTAAATTTCATATATTCATACGTGAATATATATACAAATTCATATATATGTAACTCATATATTCCTTAAGTAAAATCATAGTTAAACTTATGATATTTGCTAATATTAAGTAGTTTGCAATCTAGAAAAACAGCAATTTCAAATGATTCGCCCTCGTAGTAATTAAAGACAAATTCAGGACACGTATATAATGGTTTCATTTGTTAGGATTTACACTGGTTGTTTTTTTTAAAGGGTTTTAATGTATTTGATGATCCTGATCATTTAACCAGCCACACTAAGATTAAAATGTACAGTCAAGAATGTCTTGAGAGAGAATTAACTAGAAAGCACTACTTTTTTTTAATATAATTTATTTTATTATCATTAATCTACAATTACATGTGCAATATTACGGTTATTAAACTACCCCTTCATCAGGTCCCCCCCACCAACCCCATTACAATCACTGTCCATCAGCGTAATGAGATGCTATAGAATCACTACTTGTCTTCTCTGAGTTGTACTGCCCTCCCCGTGCCCCCCCAACATTACATCTGCTAATCGTAATGCCCCTTTTTCCCTCTTATCCCTCCCTTCCCGCCCATTTTCCCCAGTCCCTTTCCCTTTGGTAACTATTAGTCCGTTCTTGGGTTCTGTGAGTCTGCTGCTGTTTTGTTCCTTCAGTATTTTTCTTTGTTCTTATACTCCACATATGAGTGAAATCATTTGATACTTGTCTTTTTCGGCTTGGCTTATTTCACTGAGCATAATACCCTCTAGCTCCATCCATGTTGTTGCAAATGGTAGGATTTGTTTTCTTATTATGGCTGAATAATATTCCATTGTGTATATGTACCACATCTTCTTTATCCATTCATCTACTGATGGACACTTAGGTTGCTTCCATTTCTTGGCTATTGTAAATAGTGCTGCAATAAACATAGGGGTGCATCTGTCCTTTTCAAATTGGGCTGCTGCATTCTTAGGGTAAATTCCTAGGAGTGGAATTCCTGGGTCAAATGGTATTTCTATTTTGAGTTTTTTGAGGAACCTCCATACTGCTTTCCACAATGGTTGAACTAATTTGCAGTCCCACCAGCAGTGTAGGAGGGTTCCCTTTTCTCCACATCCTCGCCAACATTTGTTGTTGTTTGTGTTTTGGATGTTGGCCATCCTCACTGGTGTGAGGTGATATCTCATTGTGGTTTTAATCTGCATTTCTCTAATGATTAGCGATGTGGAGCATCTTTTCATGTGCCTGTTGGCCATCTGAATTTCTTCTTTGGAGAAGTGTCTACTCATGTCCTCTGCCCATTTCTTAATTGGATTATTTGCTGGAAAGCACTACTTTTTAAAACATGATTTAAACCTTTCTGTAAAATTTTGTTGTAAATAGCAGCACTTACAAATTTTCATTGGTAACATAGTATGGCTTATACTGAGAGTTAATTATCACTTGTATCTGGAAACTAAATAAGAAATCAAACTCACAGAAACAGAGAGTAGAAAAGTGGTTGCCAGAGGCTGGTGGGTCGAAGAAACTGGGAGAGATTGGTAAAAGGGTGCAGATTTTCAGCTGCGTGATGAATGAGGCCTGAGGATCTAATGCATGCATGGTGACACTAGTTGGTAAGGCTTCCTGTGCAACTGAAAATTTCCAAGAGAGTAGGTCTTAAATATTCAGGGGAAAAAAGGTAAATATGTGAAGTGATGTATATGTTAATTAACTAGATGAGAGGAATCCTTTCACAATGTGTATGTGTATAAAATCGCCACGGTGTATGCTTTCAGTATATTACAATTTTATTTGTCCATTAGGCCTCAGTAACACAGCTTCACTATTATTTTGAAAATCCTAGAGTTCCCAACCAGCCGCCTGGAGATGAGCGCAGTCGCAGATATCTTTGACAGAGACGGGGATGGATACATTGACTACTATGAATTCGTAGCAGCCCTTCATCCGAATAAAGATGCATATAAACCTGTCACCGATGCGGACAAAATCGAAGACGAGGTACTTGTTATCTCTCCACCGCCTAAAACAACAGGATTGTGTTCTGCCAGCATTCATGAGCAATTCATGCAGTCACTGTATTTATTTCCATGTTTGCTTTCTGTGTCAAAGTTTTAAGGATCATCCAGCAGTGTAACATTAACATTAAATCTCCTCATTGTGTCTGACAGGTGACAAGGCAGGTAGCTAAGTGTAAATGTGCAAAACGATTTCAAGTTGAACAGATTGGTGATAACAAATACAGGGTAAGTTTTCAAAATAACTATAGTTGTTTTAGAAGATAAAAATTGAAATGTGTACACAATTTGATCTGCATTATTTTCCAGGAATGCTAATTATTTTTACCTCATATCCAAATTGAATGATGTCTAAAATTCCAGTTTTTGTTGTTTTAAATTATGTAAAGATAGGTCTGCATTTCATAAGTTAGGACATACGTTTGACATGCACAACATGTTTATTACTTTTAAGGAGAAAAATATTCACAGAAAAAGACATCTTGTATTTTTAAGTTGCTTCATATTACTTTATAAATTATTTTATTGTGATTAGAGGTAAGTTTTCATATTTCAAATAACAAAGAAGAAGCCAAGACCACAAAGTTAAACATGTTGACTCATGTTTATAAACATGAAAAAGAGGCAATGTTTTCTTCTTCTGCAGTGATTTTTCCTTTTATTCAAAGTTATTATTTCCTTAATAACTCAGTTCACCTTCTTCAAAACAACTATCTGAAGTCCGGCCAGTGTGCCTTTGTCACTCTTTCTCTATCTTTTTTCTCTCTTTTGGACATCTTTTATATGTAGTAGCTAGACAGGAAATGTGCTGAGTTTCCCTTACACAGTATGTTATTTACAAGTGAAATGTTACTCATTTTTATTTCTCTATTTCCACAATGGAAAATTATTCATCTATGTATTTGAATATCAAATGTAAATTTGAAACCCAAAGATTTTCAAAAAAATTTGTCTAGAAAATTTTCTGAAGATTTGGTTTGAATTGGGATAAGGGGGTACCTGCACATCTCTAAACTAGACACTACAGCAGCCAAAAGCCCAGAGGGTAAGAGTATGTGTGTGTGTGTGTTTGTGGGTGTGTGTGTGTGTTCTAGAGTCATAGAAAGTTTCCTGTTGAACTAATTGTGTCTTTCTTCCATTTTTCATTTTTTTTTTATCAGTTCTTCCTGGGAAATCAGGTATAAACCAGTGGAATGTATTCTCAAATTCCCAATGATTTTTTTTTAACTTTAATTCATAATCATTAAAGCTTGCCATGGCCAGTCTTTCCCATGCTGTCCCCCTAGCTACTACATTGTCGGTTGGCGTGATGTTTCTGTAGACACCGTAAGGGTCCTTCATCCAGGACTCCTTTTTGCCTTGTGTCTCAAATGAGGAGATTACTTTTAAGCAAACCAGATAATGAACTGTAGCTTGACTGGTTGACGGTGTTACAAATGCAATTTTCAGTTTCTGTTTTTAATAATACTGTTCATGTATATCTTATGCAAGTACTTGTTGGAACACAAAGTTAATTCTCCACACATGTCACCACTGAGATCATAGCAGTGAGAGAAGGATCTGCCTCAGCCAGGGCCACAGAATATGGTAGGAGAGCCGCCGTGGCCCTCAGCCACGAGTGATGGATTCTTTCCAAAGCAGCCGTTGTCCCTCCGTCCCCAGGCACTGACAGAGGGCTTCCCAGCTTCTGAGTAGGCATTTTAACTCTGGAAGTTTTGAATGATGTGATTCCTTTTGAGGAAATGTATCTCTTGCAGCTTACAAAAATCTTAAGGTAGACTTTATCCCATTTTGACCTCACAGTTAAATCAGTATAAACGGTTCAGTGACACTGCATCATGGTCAGAATTTTAGAACTAAAGACGAGAAATTGTGTTTTGATTTAAATGAGATCTTACTGTTTTGTTTTGGTTTTTTTTTTTTTTGGAAAGAACCATGCTATTTGCAGCACCTGAACATATCATAGATATTACTGTGCCACTCATTTTTAAGCTCTACTACATCTTAAATTTAAATTATCTTTTTTCCCCATTTACTGCAGGCTCATAATTTTTCAAATAAAGTGTCAGTTCCTCTGAATAGGTGTTTTTAGAATTCCATTAGTTATAATACATCAAAAGTTACTTTTCCATTTTTGCTATTTTCTGAGTCAGCAATTGGGATAGCATCTTTCATTTATGGAAAGGATGAGAGAAATACTGACCTCAAAAATCAAAAGGTTGTATTCACTGAAATCACAAAGAACATTCGTCTGCTTTTTCTTGTTTCATAATTTGGCTGTTGGGACAACGAGGGAAGTTCTGAAGGCAACGTGAGTTATCCAGGGAATGCCTTCTCAAAAAAAGAAATTAAAATCATTCATATTTTAGAATTGAAGTATCATCTCTATAAAGTACTTTACTTATTTCCTTAAAATTTTGTTTTGAACATAATTTTGGACCAAAAGTATCTGGTCTAATTATCTGGTTCCTTAAGGGTAATTTTCTTTAAATCCCCTCCTTTCCCTTTGCTTCTTAGCAGCACCAAATTTTTTCTAACAAAATAAATGTGTATTTTGATTTTTAAATTTTAATTTACATTTCAGGAACTGATTCAATTATAGGAAAGTTTAAATCTCAAGGTTTAAATTAACATGGATTTAGAAATAGCAATATAAAAAGGTCTGATGTAAAATGCGTGAGTTACTGCTAGTGTATTTTACATCCTTTCCAGAATATTCGGAGTTTCAGGGTCTTGAATGGTTGGCTTTGTTTTAGAGTTCTCTTCCTGAAACCCAGTGTTTAAGCTTATTGAAAAGTAGCAGATTGTTTCTACTTAAGGTTTTCTGTTTATCCATCATGAGCCCAGACAAGTAGTCAAAGTCACAATTGTATCTTACCTGCCTTAGAAGGAAGCTATTTATGTTTGATAGACTGTTCATTTTGCTATGGTATTGCTGGGCTGGCAACCATGAAATTCAGTATGGTGATTTTTATAAGCTGGACATGAGCCCATGAGAAATGATTTAAAAGTATAAAATCATTTCTCATGAGCTTTCAAATCAAATAAACCTTATAACCAGAAACTACCTGTAGTCTAGACATTTATTCAGGACTTGCAGAATTTGTGGCATATCCGAGTGATTGGGGATCCATTGAAAGGGCAAGAAAAAGGTAATTGCTCCTTAGTGTCAGCAGTTATGGGACAAACAGCTTTGAGAGATAGCCTTGTAGATTTGAAAACTGTATCATTAATATGTCAATGGCCATTCTAATATTACAGTAATCCAAAATGGCACATTAATCCAGCCTTTAACAAATTGGTTTACCAGATCATTAGTGATGTGGGAATTTTAGTTGACTGTGAAATTTGTATTGGTCATGTTCATTTACTACTTTATCTCCCAAAGTCAAAACTGCTTGTAGGGAAAATGAGTTCGGGAAGCTTTCTTCCATGGATTTCAGCGGAAAACAGTTTGAGTGTAAGAGGAATTTTTAATGAAGACGAATCAGATGATTTCTTTAGAGTCAGTCTTACTTTGTACAAGCCCTGGGCAAATGGGGCCAGTGCTTATTTTCATGGCTGTGTTTAATTTCTAAAAACATTCTTCAGTTCCTGTCTTACTAATTAATGTTTCTGTCATAAGAAAGAAAAGCATTTTTAGAAACTTCAATGTAATACTTGATAACCTTTGTTATCTTTTCTCAAACTATTTCCTTTGGGCTAAATCAGCATGCAGCAGTCTAATGCAGATCATTGCAAACTCTTTTTTCTGAGATTTTACTAATCACTGTGAACTAAGCAAGAAATTAAAGCTCGTTACTTAGGCTACTGCATATCAAGATCCTTTAGCTTAGACTTACTGTTGACAATTAGAGGTTCTTTTCTTTCTTCATCTTCACAGTTTGGAGACTCCCAACAACTGCGACTTGTTCGAATCTTACGAAGCACTGTGATGGTTCGTGTCGGAGGTGGATGGATGGCACTTGATGAGTTCTTGGTGAAAAATGATCCTTGCAGGGGTAAGGAGCTGCTATGTCAAGATTATAACACCATGCAATCTATCAATTTTGTATTATTTTCCAGCATCAGAAACATACTGGGTATAATTTGGTCATTTATTACAATAGTGAAAGTTTCACCTTGGTCTCTGTCAGCTTAAAGTTCCCAGAGAATGTGAGGCAGTCATGCAAACTATATTCTTCTCTTTTTTTTTCTTTTATTTTAACTTCTTCTGGATAAATAGAAGACCAGCAAGCAGAAAATACTGAAGTAGATTTTCCTTATGAAATGCTCCCATCTGCAATTTTCAAAATGAGCTATTATACCAACCAGGGAAAGGATATTGTGTATCATTAAATAACAAAGAAAATTGAGATGATGAAGACTGAAGATAGTGTATAATAAAGTTTAAAAGTGAAAGTTTTTTTAATGAAATTAGGGGGAGGTAAGGAAAGCAATAGTTTAAAATTTTTAAATAATAATCGAATGCTAACTGGACTCTTGCTTTGAAGTTGTAGATCAGAACATTAAAAATAATAAGCATACAACACTATCACTCTCTCCATATCTACTAGCCAGAATCCTTAGTTAGCTTTTCGTTTTCCTTATTTTTCAGATCCTACAGTCAATTTTACAAGTGGTCATTTGATTGCAATTTCTATTAGGTCCCTTTTACTCAGTAAGCCCATTTTTCTTTGAAACAAGCAAACAAACAATAATTAAAAAAAAATCTTTCTTTAACCTGTGAGTCCGTTAATCCTCTTAAATAAACAGCAGCAAGTGTTTGTGCTGGCCCTGTCTGTCAGCCTACCGAGTGAGAGGCCACGGTGCGCGCCGTGCGCCTCTGTGTCAGGACTGGCATGTGGAAGCACAGCGCATCAGGGTGCAATCCCACGCAGTGAGCAGGCTCTGTGCTGAGGGTTTGGTCGCCAGCCGCCCTCAGTAGCTCTGCTCTCTGCAAGTCAAAGACACACCCACGAAAGAAGCAAAGTAACCAAAGCTTCCTTTTCGTTTTCTATTTTGAAGATAGTGCAGCCTAAGGTAAGGTAGCTGCATTTATGAAACAAAGAAATTAGGACGTGCAGTGTTCTGTTGGGTTGCTGAGGAAAGTTAGCATGACTGTGGCAAAGTCTTCCAAATACCTTTTTCTTAGTCAAACCTGTAAGGGCTTCTTTTCCTGATACAACTTTTCTTCTAAAATGTGTGTGAAAGGCTGGATCTGTACACCCTTTGCATATTCAACTACTGTTACTTTGTTTCTTCTCTTGCTAACAGTATTCTTTAATGTGATTGGTATCCTGTGTCATTTTTTCTAGTTCATCATCATGGGAGTAAAATGTTACGTTCGGAATCAAACTCTTCAATTACTACTACTCAGCCTACTATAGGTTGGCAATCCCTCTCTTTGCCTCTTGCCTCTTACCTTTTCTCTCTCCTACTTTTACATTCTTGCTTTGATCATTTGTTTAAAATAACATGCTTCATCCATCGCGTATGGCTTCACTCATATCCAACTGAGCTGGTGCTTCCAAATTTAAATTCTGAAAATGTGACACACTCCCAATGTATTGCAAATGCAGGTGTGATGTAAGTGATCAAACATGCTAACACGTTGCTCATCGGGTTCTTGTGGAGTGTTCTCCGTGTGCGTATGTGTTCGTATGAGTGCGCACCACTGAGTACCCCACGTATCCTTGGGTCTGGTGTTTGTTATTGCATGTTGGTAAAAAAGAGTTTTTCAAGGCATAAAATAGAAGTTTTCATGTTGTCATCGTGATTAACAAATCATCTCTCATTCTGTGTAATTCTATTGTTCAGTGAATCCCAATGTTAAAATACTGGCATCCTCCTTACCTTAGAAGCACATGCAAAACACACAGTCCCTGCCCTCCTGACTGTCTTCTCGGTGTGGGAAAAGGATGATGAAGCCATGTGGGTATCAGTAGCTGGTGGATTAACAATATTGGAGCATGAGCTTTCCATTTTCATGCTGACTCTTACTTTACTAGTGGTTATTCTTGCTGGTGTCTAGTGTTAGAATAAACACACCTTTTTTTTTTCTTTTCCCAAACTTACTTGTGCCGAAAAGGAATGCATTGTAAAGGAATGCATTTAACTTTTTGTTATGCTGAGTTGGAGTTGGCATGGCAAAAAGATGTTCTTGAAATCCGCAACGTGATCTGTGCTGCGGGGGGGTGGTTCTTCCCATAAGCAATTGAGCGTCTCTTTTCTTCCTTCCTCTTTTCTGTGCATGCGTTGTTGTGTGTTACACAGCTAAAGGAAGGACAAACATGGAACTTCGGGAGAAGTTCATATTGGCGGACGGTGCCAGCCAGGGCATGGCTGCTTTCCGACCCCGGGGCCGGAGGTCACGGCCATCATCGCGAGGAGCTTCGCCCAATCGATCAACATCTGTGTCCAGTCCTGCTGGCCAGGCGGCCTCCCCCCAGGTCCCCGCCACCAGCACACCCAAGGTGAGACTCGGGCACGAAGGGCTTTCCACTCACTCTCTTGGATATACTTCTGACTGTTTTAGGACCCTACTTTGTAGGACCAGCCTTCTCCATTTATACCCCTTCTCACAATAGGGCAAACAAAAGATTTAAAGTACACAGATATATGTGCTTTTGCTTTGTGCCCCATGTAGAGGCTATTTAGGGACTTTGGTTACCTTTCAGATTTTTTTTTTCTTTTTAAAGCTTCACTCATTTTTTTTTTTTTTGGTGTGTGTGATTTTCCATCAAATCTTTCCACTTATTTTTTAATTATTGTTATTATTACGGTGAAATGTGACTCTGCTGTGAATATCTTTCTGTGGCTCTGTTTTTTATCTGCTGTCCTTTACATTTGATTTGCCATTGTTCCATACAGATTCTCCATCCTTTAACACGCAATTACGGTAAACCCTGGTTGACAAACAGCAAAATGTCAACTCCTTGTAAACCAGCAGAGTGCTCAGACTTTTCCGTGCCATCTGCAGAGGTATTGTAAGGCCCCAGATTCCAGCCTAACATCTGCTTTAATTGAAATGTCACCCACTAACATTGCTTCACCTCACCCATAATATATGTCCTTTTGATAATGCTGTCTTTTTTAGGCTTTTATAAAGTAAGTATTAACTCAGCTTTCTAGGAAGACATGAGAGCAAGAGTTTACCAGAAAAGGCTGTCCATAGTGTCAGACTATCATAGCCACACCTGCAGGCTCTCTATGCCCTTTGTTTTCGTTTGTTCTCTTACTCATACTTAATTTTTACTTTTCACTCTTGGCAGAGTGAAATACAGGAGATTATGTCCAGACCCAAGTCAAGTTTCTTTTAAAGCTGATGGCATTCTTTTGCTTGTAGACATAATTTGGACAAGAAACCGCTGTAGGTGAGAGTGAGAGGCAGTATCATTTGCAAGAGAATCACTTAAAAGAATGTTTATCGAGTGTTCACTATCAGCATCATCCTTCCGAATGTCTGTTACATTTATTTCTGCCCAAGAACACTGGGTGGGTGAGACATAAGCCTTGTAGCTTCAGTGCAGTGGGGGAGGCTTAGCTATGCAAAATGTTATCTGTCATTTTCAGAAGGTATGTATCTTTATTAGACTTCAGTGATTATTATTCAAGTATATTCTAGCTTTTCATTATGGCATACTATGTGGAGATAAGATTTAGGCCATATAAAATTTGCCAAGATCAACTTAAGGATCACTTACATTCAATTGAAAGTCAACCATATATCTTTCAAAGAAACTTTTCTAAAATGACATAGGCATCAAATAATCACACATTTGATTAGAATCACAATAATTAGGGGAGGAAATCCTTAAACCACTTTTTCTTGAAATGAAAGAGATATTTCATGTTGAACTCCAGGAAGACCCTTATGTAAAAGTGTTGTGGTACCTTAGAAAGCTCTTCAGGCTTTTCAAAACACTTCCTGACCTGTTATTTAATCCTCAAGTCAATAATAAGAGATAGGCAGAGAAAATTTTATTATTCTCAGGACTCAGGTGGAAATGATGGAAATACCATTGCTGATAGTGCTAGATTTGGGGCAGAAACAGTCCATTCCTCAATTCTTCCTCACTCCCCAGCCCCTCATTTCCACTCCTTCCCCCAAATGGAAGACATGAGTGTCAAGTATCAAGTATTGTATCTAGGGATGTCTGTCATATGGGATGGGTCTGTTGTTACAGAAGCTGAGAACAGTTTAAGGAACGTCAAGCAACATGTTTGTTTTAAATATCTGGAGGTGTGCTGCTTTAGTTTACATTTTTAAAAGGTAGAGACTCCCACAGATGAAAGTCTGAGTATGATATTTCGACGAATACAGAAGTATGTTTCATTTTAAATAGCCTCATCAGAAAAAATCAGCCAAAACAAACAAAATAGCAGTCTCTGTCTGTGGAAGGTGTCTCTTGAAGACCAGTACTAAGTAGGGTTTTGACGATAAAATCAAAGCCATCCAGGCATTCTGAGAATGATTCTATGCACGCTGCCACCTTGAATGATATATTTACCAATTAGGTCCTCACTCTTTCACAGATTGTTGAGAGTCTTTTGAAGTTAAGAATTTTAACTAGAATCAGGGTTGTCAGATCTTGGGCAAATCACTTCCCTCCTCAAGCCTTCATTTTTCACACTTGTAAAATGTTAAGTTGTGGTTAGGTGAGTGTGAGGATTAATTGTGGTAATATGTGAGTATTTTGAAGTCTTAAATATTACATGTGTACAAATCATATATAAATTCTATACTTATGTATGTATATAATGCATATGTAAATGAATTATTAATAAAGTTCAAGTTGATCTATCAACAGGTCTTACATAGGCTTTATTAAAGATGTAAAACTATTTAATAAAGGAAAAATTAATTTCTTTAAAAGGCACTCATAATAGGTGTAGATTCACATTCTCCAAATAGCTCTCCAAATTCATTGAGGAGTATGACATTAATACTGCTCAGATTTGTTTTTTATAACTTTGGGAGAATTTCCAATTTTTCAAAGCCCATATTCTCTCTATAGCATGCTGTCATCATCTTTGTGACAATACTCTCTTAACTCTGTAATGTTCACTGACAATCTGAAATATATTAACACGGTCTGAAATATACTCATTGTTTACTTTGTCTTTTTCCCCTTGCTGTCCTTTGGGGATCTCCTGGATCCCAAATTGGAAACTCACTTTGTTTTTTCTCTTTAATATGAGTTAATTTTCTTTAGAGGGTTCCCTTTGAGTTCAGGGAGGAAAGAAATTAGTGCAGAAAAAGCAAGTAAGAATCCCATGCCTCACTTAACTGAAAAGTTTCTCCCCCTCCACTTCCTGATGAGGTCTTTAGAGGGTTTCCACAGATCTGCAAAGTGGCGTCCGTGGAATGTCACGGAGCAAGGAGCAATCTCGTGAAATGTCCTTTCCCTGATTAAATGCAGGGAACACCAATACAAGGCAGCAAGCTTCGACTTCCAGGGTATTTATCCGGGAAAGGCTTCCACTCTGGAGAGGACAGTGGCTTGATAACGACTGCAGCCGCCAGAGTCCGAACACAGTTTGCTGGTGAGTGTGGTGCGTCCCTTTCCTTAATGGCTTTTGCAATATCATCTGAAGATGGAAGTCCCTGTTCTTCCTAACTGGGGAAGAAATTACGAATTGATGGTGCTGTGTTCTTTTGAGATGACACACAGCCCCAGGCCTCCAGTGAAGGTAGGGTCGAAATGTGTCAGGGGGATAAGTGGTGAGAAAATCCCTTTTGGAAAGCACCAAAGAAGGACAAGAGAATGATGGTAGAACAGAAGAAAACGACACCAGCGTCCCACTCCTCCTGCAGGCTGGAAGGTCTGGGCTCTTCTGACTGCTTAGGAATGGCACTGGGCTCTATTTTGGGTGGTTGGAAAAACCCAGCCCTTCTGGGCCTCAGACCACTGCTCCTCACATTTCTGCACGGAACAGTAAACCTAACCCCTGGGGTTCTGGGCGAGGCCAGCATGAAGGACCTTTAAAGTCTCAAGTGTTTTCAATTCCTCTGTGCTCTGAGGTGCTTATCCTCAGGCCAAACTTACCTCTGAGAGTTTGCTCTTATTTGCCCGACCCATCCCTGAGTACACATGCTGGACTTTGGAAGGCATAATATTAAATTATCTGTATATTGCTTAGGTGTGTTTGTAGAAAATGGGATCCTGTTTTCAATGGGATAAACCCACACCTACCCTGCAAATCTAGCTTTCTGTGACTTTTATCTACCTAGAGTAAGGCTGCCTACTCTTGTGGAATGGAGGAAGGCCATGAGCTGCAAGTACTTCCTGAGCACCTATGAGGTGATGAGAAAAAGAACTGAGATAGAGGGGGCATAGTTTTCAAGGATGTGTGGCAGATGGCCCCAGTAATGAGGGTGACCCATCTCTGCCCTCTCTCCTCAGATCCCAAGAGGACCCCCAGCCGACCGGGAAGCCGAGCGGGAAGCAAAGCTGGCAGCAGAGCCAGCAGCCGTCGGGGCAGCGATGCGTCAGACTTTGACATTTCGGAAATCCAGTCCGTGTGCTCAGACATGGAGACTGTCCCCCAGGCGCACAGGCCTACTCCCCGAGCGGGTTCTCGGCCGTCCACAGCCAAGCCTTCCAAAATCCCCACGCCCCAGAGGAAGTCACCTGCCAGCAAATTGGACAAGTCCTCAAAGAGATAGTGCAATCGGTTCCAACAAGGCCCTTCCTTGAGCATTTCTTATTTAAGTTTGAAAGATGTAAAATATGATGTAGAAATTATTGTGAAATATTGCAAGAGGTGAGTTTAAAAATCTGCAGATGGCCTTATTTGTGTATTTGTCTTTTTATTTTATCTGTATAATTTTTTGTCAGATATTCTGGGGTAAAAGTCACATCATAGGTGAGGGGGAGAAAGCGTTTAACAGGCACGAACGTTTCTGCACTGTAATGTGTAGAGCACACCCTAAAATCAGTTCCTCTCCCTACAGGTAAGTCCACCTCTTCTGACAGCCACAGCTCTACATCAATAGCTGACATTAAGGATACCTCATGACTTCTCTTGCTCTTGTGGAAACTTGGAAAAGCCAAAAGACACACACACAGGGGATCCATTTTGAGATGCTTTACATGCAAACTGAAAGATGGAGAGCAGGCAAACACAACCACACACGGTTCTTTAAGCAGTATCTCACAGAGAACTCACAGGAAGTTACTTTAAGCACTTACCAGTGCTGTGACATTTAAGAACCTTGCAGCATTTCTGTGCCATCGCTTCACGTGAGGCCAGAGGTGTCCTGGACACTAGACCTATTATACTGTAAGACTACAATTATAAAGTGCATTCATATAAATGTGCGGTTTTCTTTTGCTTGAGTGGACAGTAGCCCCTGTATCATTGAACTCATTTTGTCTCAAAGCAATTTTGCTCGCAGAAAGCTATGAAATAAAGTATGTCCCTTAACTACATTGCTATGGAATTAATTTTTTCCCCCAGGGAAAATCAGTGTATTTTTTTATGAGCAATATGAATTTGGAGTGACCAAAAGATACTTAAAAATGGGTTTATTTTGATTTCTCATCTGAAATAATCATGTTCTGGTATTATATCTATATTTAATAAATATATACATTTTAATTTATTATGTATACTCACATACTATAGAAAGATATTAGTATGCATTTAATAAAACATATTCACTTGAACATATGGAATAGCTGGTTATTTAAAGTGAACTTTTTCTGTTGTTTCTTTTAAATGAAGGTTATGTGTGTGATATATTTTTACTGATAGTGTAAGAGGCTAAGTTGGGATATCAAGAACAGAAATATAATATATAACAAACATATAATGAAAATAATATTGACCACATATTCTACAAATATTGTAAACTGCCAACTCTGTGCCAGCTTCTGTCCATGACCCTGAGGCTATAGGTCCCTGCCTGCCCTCTTATACTGAAGGGGAAACAGTTAATAAATAAATCACTAAAAACCATGAATTGAAACCAGGGGAAGTGTGACAGGGTTAGTGATTTTTTAAAGTAATATAGAGATACCCTTCTGGCTTGTGTACATTTAAAAGTCAAATGATTCAATTTTTCTGAATATAAAAATGGCCTCATATAATGAGAACGACAGATTATTACTTTGGATTTTCCCCATAACCTTGTAAATTTATTTCAGCGGTGATGGTGTTGGGTTCAAGGGGAGAGTGTTACGTTTCCCCTACTCGGCCCATTTCCCAGAAGCCATCACTGAAGAGCCAGGGGTTGCCACTGACAAATTAGTTGCCACTTCTCAGTGGTAGCATTTCCTTCCCAAAGCCTAGGTCTCAGGTGCAAGCCCTTGATGGAAAGTGTAATTCTAACCTACAGGATCACGTGTTATATATAATTCATGATTATAAACATGTCATCTGAGAAGGCAGTTGAACTTATTGTTACTCCTTTGATGTTTTGCATATGATCACATTTTCACTTCAAAGATGAATTTAAGGGAATGATTTAATCTCAATCTGTTTGAATGCCACTCCTGTTAAAGAGTTGGGAATTTTGCTTTTTTTTTTAAGTAAAATAAGCTTTTGGAGAAAGACAAGTGGTTTAAAATATTTCAGAAAAGTTTTACGGAACTGCTCCTCGTTATCAGCTGTTGCCCTCATGGGAAGCTTTTCAGACTTGCTGTCTGATATTTGTTTCCTCTTGAACTAATCCTAGAGCCACAGGCTGACTTCTGAAGAGTCCTGTAAATATCAGTATATGCACAGACACTCCCCTTCCTCTGCACACATGCCTTCTCTTTTCCTTCTCTTTTTGTTTTCTGATATCTCTTTCTTTGAAACATAGGACATTGGGATGAATCTCAATTCTAAAAATCTTAATGTAAAGATTGGTTCTGCTAAAAGATAAACCAAAGCATATTAAAATTTTTAAGAGTTTATTTGAGCAGAAATCAGTTCAAATTGAGGTAGTGCCAAACCGTAAGTGGTTAGGAGCGCTGCTCCCGCAGGAGCTGGGGAGAGACTCAGAGAAAAGGCAGAAGTCAAATGAGGAAATTGCTAACGGGCTCTAATGTGAAGTCCAGTTGGCTGTTGGTGATTGGTTGTCCTTCGTGTTTTGATTTCACGCCTTGAGGCATTTACAGGTTTAGATTCTGGTTTGCTTAGGTGGGCCAACAGGGCATTAGAATGACCTGGCCTTCTTTTTAATAACTTAACGGTTCCTAAGCATTAGGGAAGCTAAATCATGGACTATACTTTTTTGTCTTAAAAATCAAAACTACTAATTTTCATGTACTGCTACAGTATTTTGAAATAATGGAGTATCCCCTTTGATACCAGTGCAGAAGTAGATGGGCCTGGCCGAATCTCAGATCTGGTTCCTAATGGCAGCTATGGCTGGAAGGGCTTGGAAGTGCCCTTTGGGCCGTGGTGGATTGATCTGTAAAAATGAAAAGGAGGAGAGGCTGGGAAAGGATCTAGTTTCCTTTTTTGATCATTTTTAAACTTGCTTTAATTATTTGCAACAAGTGAAATTATAATGAGGTGCAGTTCTTTGTTCCTTTTTGACAAGTGCTTTGAAATGCCCATGCTTTATTGTCAAATGGGCGATCTGATGCCACCCAACAGTACAGCTGCAGGTGCCCGAGCTCTAGTGTGTGCTTCTGATGAACCTGCCATCTGGCTGAGAATTTACCATCAGAGTTCCACAAATAAAATAAGGCAAGGACACTTTAACTTTTCTTTCAGTGCCTTTGTAACTAAGTTCCACTGAGTCATGTTGGGGATTGACTTGATGGTTACCAAAAACTACTGCAAAGGGTAAAGAGTCATGGATGAGATGTTTGTACAAGGAATTGGACACTTAAAATACCTACTTAATCTACCAAATTGTACAAAAATGGTTGATTTTATGTAATTCTGGTGTCCATGGACATGTTGAATATTTAGGATGAAGAACAACCAAAATAAGGGAGTTTTTTTCCTTTCTTCTGCTTCCCATGTGCCAAAATAAGAATATATGTTAAGCAAAATGTGTTCGAAGGAATTTTGTAATTATTTACCCATACTTTTATTGTACCCATACTTTAATTTAATTATTTTAAATTAAAGACTGCATAGGAGATGAGAATAAAGTAGAGATTAAGAAGTTTTCAAAAGTTATTTTCAAAAACAAAACATTCTTTTAGAACATTGCTAATCTTAAAGTATAGCTACTTTTGCCCCAGCACAAAGACTAGGAGATTTCATTTCCTCGGTTTTAGAATCTAACTTTTATGCCCATCATCTCCAGACTTCTTTAATGGCACTTTTCCATTAATAGAAGTTTATTGATCAAACACTTCCCACAGATGCATATTAATTTCTTCTAAAATATTTTTTGCATGTATTTTATCATTAGCTAATTTCTCAATGGTAGTATAATCTTAGCATGAGATTTATCCTTAATAACATTGATGTAGGTATACATACAGATTTCAAATAGTTTTGACAAGTTTTGTCCAAATTCTTGTCAAATCCGATGAGATCCTTCCTGGTTCAACTCATGATGTTGCTGATGAAGGGCTTGCTTTGCTTTAGGATAGTTTTCCTCTTTGTTTCTTGCATTTTAAGTGTCTAAAATCCATGATTGCTTTGCAGGGATCTACTTAAGCCACGTTTTTTAAAGAATTATTTTATTAAAAAGAATTAAAATCTGTTACTTCCAGCTTGACAAAGATAAACTACAGTTTACTGCCCGTGCTAAAACAAACTTGGGAGTTCCAGGGCTGTTCAGAGCCCCTGAGATACGGATCATGAGAGGACACTGTGGCCGTCATTGGAGGGCAGGCACCAGTGTCCGTCTGTAGTAAATGTTTGTGAAGTTTAATTTCTTCCTCCTCCTTTTAGATGAAATGTAAATATAAATAGACACTTTCTTCCCGCATCCTATGAGGTCACCTTGCACACATCCTAATCTAGAGAGGACTGTTTTGCACTATTTTCTTCTACCTCTAATCAGCCATCTTTTCCATGGGGTAGAAGTCGGCAATGAAGTTCTTTTCCCTCTGCTCCCAGTTGTGCAAGAATGCACGCATGTGCTGGTGATGATATGGGATTATAGCCCTGGTAAGCTCTTCTCCAAAAATTCAGAGTGCAGTAAAGACAGGACGTACTGATATTCCTGAAGCCACACTTTAGTTCTTTCTGGCCTTTGTTAATCTGTCACTGGTGCTCCAATGACCGCCAGTTTACCTCCTTACTTAGTGTCTTCGCCAGGCATCAGGTTGGAGGAACTGGCCTCATGAGGAGGGACATGCCTTTTGCTACGAAGGACCAAAAGAAAGGGTGATTAAGATGGGACAAGAAAGGTGAGGGAGTTGCCTGTGTCTCGCTGGAGGTTTCCAGCTCTGGGCAAGTTCACTCTGTATTTGCTGAGACCAAATAATGACATGGAACATTGTGGGTAAAATGTGTTATACCAAGCTTTATTCTCATGATGGCAGGTCAAGCACTATAATCACATCAGCATCCTGCAAGTCTGCAGTCCATCTCCTTTGCCTTTGTGCAGGGCACTGCGCAGAGCTCTTTGTATAGCAACACACTCAATAATGGCTCACTGCCAACACAAGTGTTGCACATGCACAGTGGGCAAGGAGATTAGGGTCGGGTGAGGATCCTGGCCAGGGTAACTTCCATTTTCCATACACCCTGCAATGATGATTGCTCTCAGCAAGTTAGAAGATGTGGTGTCCTGCTTGGAGTTTAGGAAAAGATTACAGGTTGAGGTATTTGAGCTGAGCAGAGATTTGAAATAGCTGAGACCATGGATTTATAGGTGTCCAGATCTACAGGGTGCAGCCTGGTGTAGGAACAGAGGGGACCGACCGAAAGTTGGTCTAGACCTGGGGTTTTTCTAGTCAGACTCAATAGGAAGAGCAAGGGATTGAAGCAATGGAAAGAAGCAGAGGACGAAGGATGAGTTTTCACCTCAGAATCAGGTTTAAGGGTTCCCAGAAGGGAGGGTTTAGGGGGAAGGCACACTGGGTGGGAGTTGGGATCAGGAAGGTAGAAGGGTAGAGCGATATGGATGAGCACACAGGAGCAGATGTATGACCAAGAGTGACTTATATCTGGGGCATTGCCTAAGGATTGCAAGAAGGTGAATTTTGGTGGCTTCAGCATTTTGTTAAAAATTAGTCTCAGCTGTTCGAAGTCTTCATTGTTGTTTATTGTGCTTATAACAGATTCTGCCTGGTGAAAGCAATGACAGTGACCTCCAAGAGTGGAGGAGAAGGTGGAAAAGTCTGCTTCTTAGCCTGGTATTGGCTGTGTCTCAAAGCCCCAAGTAGGCTGAGGGTGTGTGTGTACGTTTGTATAGCTCCGGCTTTTCAAGAAGGCACAGTCTTAGGCCTCAGGTATATGATATATTGATACGTAATTTTTAGACCTGGCTGTGGGCACCAGTTAAAAATGGATTATCAGAAAGCCTACATATCTCAAAAGAGGACCAGCCAGAGAGAAAATGTACATGGTTATGTTTTTAATTGCTAGGGTATAAATGTTTCCAGAATAACCAGACAGTGGACATGTATTCTGGACATATGTCAACAATTTGGTCACAATATACCTGCTTCAGAACGGACCAGTGAATTCAGGGGAATAGAATAGGTTAGATGTAAACAGTAGACTTGACAATGCTATCTGCCATGGATTAACTTGGAATAATTTCTTCTGGGAAACCTTTTGCATCTTTAAGTATTTGATTATGTCCACACTGATTTTTTCAAGTCTTACATTTGTGTGTGTATTCTGGACATATGTCAACAATTTGGTCACAATATACCTGCTTCAGAACGGACCAGTGAATTCAGGGGAATAGAATAGGTTAGATGTAAACAGTAGACTTGACAATGCTATCTGCCATGGATTAACTTGGAATAATTTCTTCTGGGAAACCTTTTGCATCTTTAAGTATTTGATTATGTCCACACTGATTTTTTCAAGTCTTACATTTGTGTGTGTTAATTTTGGTTTATAAAGCTCTTAACCCAAATATATATATATATATCTATATATCTTATGTGACGTTTCCAACCAGTCATTGAAATAGTAGATAAGTATTATCTGAGTTTGATGAATAATTTAAATGAAGCTAGAGAGGTTGTCATTTGTCCAAGCACATGCAGCCAGAAAATGCCCGGATAGGTAGATCCTTTGGTACTGAGACCAGTAACCAACCATTCCACTACACTTCATCATTCATTTGCAAAAGAATGCACATCACAGCCTCTGCATTCTTTTTTTAAAGATGGTGACTTCATAAAGAGGACGTGACCATGACACCTGTCTCGGAAAGCCACACCACAAGTGGATTTTCCAGAGCCACAAACTTCATCCTAAGATAGTTTTAGATCGTTCCTTGGAGGTTGGAAATGTGTTTCATAAGTAGACTAATTTTCCATTGTTCCATGTCTCATCAAATTATCTGATTGCAAAAATGTAGCGACCTTATAAAATTGGTTTGCTGAGTGAGGTGGTCTGATTTGAAGCAACTGATATTTGACACCCTTTTTCCCTCCAACCATTACAAGATGCTTCACCACTTAGCTACCTAAGAATCCTAATTCCTCCTGAGACCAAATAGGTATCCTAAGTGACTTACTTGAATTAGGCTTTTGAATATTCTAGAGTTTGCTTAAGTTCATTGACAGTATATGGGAATAAATGTTGCAACTCTTCACTATGTCATAGTGTAGTAGTTTCAAATTAAGTGGGTTTTCAAAAATTTATTTCAGGTGTAAATATGTATATAATGCGACCTAACCAAAAAAGATATAAAGGAATGATGTTCATTCAGAATTTTCCTGCTTTTTTTTTGGTCAGTTTGACTGTATGGCTTCACAAGGTAGTCCTGGGCTTGTATCCTGATTCTCACTCAAATATATTTCAGATTATGTTACTACTTTCATGCATATGTTCTTTTGCTCACTCTTAACACTACTTTGGAGCTGTGTCTCTTAAATATCAGTTTAATAGATCAGTGTCAGAATCATTTGCCTTTGTCAAATCATATTTGAAATGTAGTTAATTCAGTGAAGAACTTTGATTTGGTACATCCCTTTGATTTACATTGACTGCAGTCTGGGAGTGGGATTTTTATATATTCAGTGATATATTTTATGATCAATTTCTGATTATAAAACTGCAGTTGCTAATTGTGAAAAATTAAGTAAACACATTAAGAGTACAAAGAGGAAAATAAAATCATCCTCCCACCACTCAGAATAAATCACTGATAAATTTTGGGGCTGATCAGTTTTGTGTTTTAAATCTTTGATGTCATACTATGCTTTCCTTTTGGTATCCCCAATGACATAGTTAAACTAAAAAAGGCCAAAGACACTGAGTTATTTACCTGTAGTTATTTTAGTCTTTACCACTGGAGATAGGATGATACTTATGTTGCTTTCCATTGCTGGACAATAATTGCCCTAAAACTTGTAATTTCAAACAACTCTTCTCACAGTGTCTACGATCAGGAATCTAGGAAAGCCTTAGCTGGGTTCATCACTTCAGGGTCTCTTATGAGGGTGCAGTTAGGGTGCCAGCTGGTCCAGAGTCAATGTCATAGTTCATTTGGGGCAGGGTCCACTGTCAAGTTCGCTCATTGGTTGGTTGTCAAGATTACCTTCCTCCTGGGTTGGTAGTCTAAGGGCTTCAGTTCCTTACTATCTGTTGGCTGCAGGCCACCCGCAGTTCCTTTGTGCCATGGACCCTTCCAACATGTCAGCTTGCTTTGTCAAAGTGCGCAAGCCAAGAAAACTAGAGTCCAGCAAGACAAGTCAGTCTTCATAGCAGCACAGAAATGACGTCCTATCCTGTTAGAAGCAAATCACTAAGTCCAGCCCATATGCAAGGGAAGATTATATAAGGGCATGACTACCAGGAGGCGGGCATCATTGAGGGCTGTCTTTGACAGCGGCTGACTAATACTCAATCAGAAGAGCTGTATTCTAATCCTTTAACTTCTTTATGTCATGAAGAAACTGGTTTAAAAGTCTCTCAAAAACCTCAAAATCCTTTTCATCACACATGAAAAGTATGACCCATCAAAATTCAACTACTGGTTCAACACAGTCTAGATCGAAAGAGGAATGTTTCTGCAAAACTTCACTTTACTAAAACGTTACTTATGATAGTGGGAAATGAATGACACAAACATCCAAGCAAAGGTTGTCTATCCTGAGCCACAGGAGTGTTGTTAGACATTCAACACGACCAAGAAGAAGATTAGAGTACAAATCTTGACTTCCTAACAGGACAATGGAGAGGCAAAGGGAAGTTAATGAACACACATCCTTAAAATATGGGAGAGGATTGATGGGGTGAAGACTCTAGGCTGGGGGCTCACTAACCCCCCAACTCCATCTTGGTTAGATGTTGCCCTGACTCATTCTCCTTGTGACGAACTCCCTTCCTCTTGAGCCCTGGAGGTTCCAGGCTGCCGTTACATGGAGACGTGAGATTCTCCCCACTGGAGAACACCTAATTCTCCTGTCTGAGAACCTGTACTTGTTGACATTGGCTCTGAAGTGCTCCTTCGTTGGCTAGGAGCTCTCAGGAATTTACTTAGCGGGTCAGGGTTAATTTCTCATTCAAATTTTCTTCCAAGGGATCCCACATTTGTAGCACATGCATTTTAAAAGACCCATACTCTTGTGAAGCGGGGGGCGGGGGGAAGTTTGGCAACAGATAAAACATGCTCTGATGGGCCCTTCCTCCCTGTACGCAAGTCCCAGTGTGGTTTGACATTTGCTTTGTGCCAGCAAGATCCCTTTCATATTCAGAGGAACTGCTTCATCGTGTTGTCCAGAAAACTGAAGAGCACAAAACACCTCATGAGCAGGCACTGTTTTGTGGACCTCGAACTAAAGTTCATCCAAGGAATTTTGTGCATAACAAAGCAACACTACTTAAAGTTTTTTGCAACAGCCATGAGCCAGCTAGCTGGGGAATCGTTGTTAAACAATCCATAAACAATCGAAATAGTGCTTTTCATACCATATACATACACCATATTTCAGGAGACAGCTGTTTGCCAGTTTTTATTACTTCTAGAGAAAAGCCAAAGGAATAACAGAGCCATTTTGGAGAGCTTGTCTACCCTAACTCCCTACTCCCCCACACACTGTTGACAGTGAAAGGATAAAGGACTCGGGACTCCTACGGGGCTGTCTGTGCTAGGAGCCAGGCATCCTTCATTCTCATACAAGTCTTTGAGATAGCTGTTATCCCAAATTGCTGGTATGGAATTTAATGAAACGGAGGCTCTGAGAATTACATGCCCAGGGTACCCAGTTAATAAGCAGAAGAATCCAAGTTTACGAGCTTTGTTGTGGTTGAACCCAAAGCCCTTGGGGTTTCTAGAGTACCATGCTACTTGTGTGAAAAGTTATTTTTTACATTTTTTTTGTGTGCCCTGGCCCACATCTTATTGATCAGTTTCTTCCTTTATTTATTCCTAATTTTAGTGCTTTAGCAACTTAAAAAAAAAACTAAAATTATATTCTTTCCTGCTTCTCCCACCACCCAAAAAGAGTGAAATAAATTACCTATTTTTTTTAACTATTATGATAAGGTAAATATTATCTTTATTTTACTGAACCATTGATATACAATCTTATACTGGTCTCAAATATACAACACAGTGGTTCAACAGTTACCCATGTTGTTAAATCCTCCCCCCCTAATGCAGCTACTGTCTGTCAACATAGGAAGATGTTACAGATTCATTGGCTGTATTCTCCATGCTGTACTACCATTCCTGTGACCAACTTATATTATGATTGAGAATTTTTGGTAAAGCACATATTTTTTAAAGTAAAATTCACCTATTTTG
This sequence comes from Smutsia gigantea, assembly GCA_032199065.1. Lineage (NCBI taxonomy): Eukaryota > Metazoa > Chordata > Mammalia > Pholidota > Manidae > Smutsia > Smutsia gigantea. Next base: position 609,303 of record JAVSCE010021427.1, on the reverse strand, counting down.
TATAAACATTACTTACCTGAGAGCTAAATGGGAGGCGAAAAGAGAAAGGCAGAAGGATTTAAAATGCCAGTCAGGAAACAACAAGAAATGTGGGCGTTGATACTGTGATGTATATTAAAAATGTCCCATGGATTTTTGCTCAGCTTTGCAGAGCTTTAGAAGATAACTGTTAACACTGTTTAGGATTTGGCTGAATTATGGCTCCAACTGGGTGGGGAAATCCATCTTCGGTGCCAAGAATCAGTGATCTTGGCTTATAGCTGCCTCTTCTCTCTTTGCTATGTGGTGCTTCGGTCTCATAAGATCAAGGATGGCCTTTGGAGTAAACTGTCTTTTTCTTCTCTACTGCCAGATAGAAACTTCTCAATCCAGATATTTGACTTTAATGCCAGGCCTACATTATGTGATGTCTACCTACCGACAGGCTTGTGGAAAAACATTAGGGAAGAATGATCACCTGATTCTAGTACACATCCTGGAACACATGCATGAAAATGCAAAATAAACCTTACCTTTTTTTTTTTTTAACCTCAAAATACTGCAGAAACCTGCTATCTTGGTCAGTTACCTGCCCTCCAGGGCCTCCCTGTGAAGTAGACACACTGGAGGGATCCCCCATCTGGTCACCCATGTAACTGACCTGAACGATGGTTACCAAGAAAACACCCTCACTCTGAAAGAACGCTACCTGGAAGGGGTCTCTTTCAGTTGTTAAGTTTAAGATTCCTCAGTCATCCTGTCCCAAAGTCTGAGTTTCACAAGCAAGAAGTATTTTGGAAAGAAACCGATGGTAGATGAAGATTTAGGAGAGTACGAAGACCATCTGGACATGGTAGATTGGCAACCTACAGATAAAGGCTAAAATTTAACAAAGATTCTAAATGTGGTCATGAGGAAACCAAATGCAGGATATAAGAAATTTATGCATAGCATATATGAGGAAAAAAAAGCTGTGGTTGGCAGCTCAACGGAAGTCAGTTGTGTGTCAAATGATCTTGAGCTGCATTAATAGAGATATAGTACACAGCATAAGGGAGGAGAAGTTTGTTTTCCACTGTAATACCTCATAAGCTGTGGCAGCTGGCTGGCTTCCACAGGTCAGGGACCAGGATGAAGCCCAGAACCGTGTTGGAAGTGGACATCAGAAAGTGGAAAATAAGATTATAGGCTATGTTAATATAATGCCTATGAGTCAATTATTCCACAGAAATCTATTTTTTTTTTGCAAGAGACTCTTCACAGTTTATAAACTGCTTATTTTATAACATTTAGTAAAGTCAGAGTTTATGGGTTACCTCTCACAACTTCAGTGAAAAAATTCACTTAAACCTTTAAGTGGGCAAACAAAAATTATTTTCCAACAACTAGCATTTATACTCTATAACAAACATAATCTCAAGGTTATAGTTACTGTAGTTGAGAAACAATTATTCAACCTCTGACTTACAGGAATACTCTTTGTACTTTTAAGACTGAAGAACCTGACTTCATGATGATCAGATACAGAATGTAAGCCATTCTCTGACCATTTCTCTATTACTCACCATCTTCCAAGAAAGGGGTACAGCAGTCTTAGTAATTTACCCTTCCGACCAGTCTTTTCTAGATTTCCATTACCATTATTCAGAATTGTGGCTGATTACAACTACCACTCTAAGCAAGCTGAATGGCATTACTTGGGGCTTATAAGAGCTATAATAATAATGGTTTCCCTGTAAGGCAGATAATATCTCATTCTAGAGACAAGAGCACAGAGAAGTTGTTAAATAAACTGCCTGGGGTCACAGAGGAATCGAACTAAACCCCAGTCTGCCTGACTTTAATGCTTCTATAGCTTTCTCCAGATGTCAAGGACCACCGATGGGTAGAAGACAGATTCTTATTTCATCATGAGAAAGAACTCTTTATGCATTATAGCTGTCTTGAGGTGGCTGCCCTGGGAGTAGAGTTGCTGGTTAAGATACAGGACACCAGCTAAACTTGAATTTCAGATAAGAATGAAAACTCTTTTAGTAGAAATCAGTCCCAAACATTGCACAGGACACTCTAAGATTAAATATTATTCATTGCTGATCTGAAATTCAAATTTGACTGGATGTCTTGTATTCTTATTTGCTAAATCTGGCTGTCCTTTTAGGATTGGTTAGCTTTTGGGTGTGGTTGATTAAAAACACTAGGGCCCACAGGGAGATGTGGTCTTGAGTGACTGAATGCTGACAGCAGATTGGGGTTGTATGGCGCGTAGGGTCCAGATCTCATCATCTTCATGGACATCTCCTTTAAGCCCAGACCTGAGCTACGTGCTGGAGAGGGACCGAGTGACTCTGCAGTTCATGGCTTTCAGGAACGGTGGCTTTTTATGGCCTTTCCTTTTTCTTTGGTTTTATTCCTTTCGTAGGATGGTCTTACGGCTCCCCATCCCTTCGTAGGTACAAGGGACAGTGGAAAGTGCACAAGAGAACAACATTTTCTCCTTATTAATATTTCTTGAACTGTGTTGGTGGTAGAGATCCTTGGAAACACATCTATATGGAAGGTTGTGTTCCCATCAGGAATTCTGAGATTTTCACCACCAAGATGTAGCATGTCCAACATATTTTTTGTTTTGTTTCCCAAAGAACAAGGCATTGGGAGCATTCCTCCTAGAGATGGGGATTAGGATAAATAAATTCTGGCAGACCCTCCAAATCACATAAGAAGATAAGTTAAAAGTTGGCCCTATTTTGAAGTTGATGAAACCATTGTTTTGGAAAAACTTCTTAATGTTTTTGAATAAAATCCTTTAGGAGAATTCTTCCTTAATGGATGTCTTACAGCCCCATGGTATTAATGACCTGTCACATGAAATCTTTAAGTAGCTTCATGCTGATAATTGACAAATAATGGAAGTTCAACTAGGGCCCCTTTCAAATTTGATTCTCCCATGCAGTGTAATCTGTTTACTGGAGACTGTTGTTAAGACTGTAAAAACAGTCTGGGTGCCAGAACAGAATGCGGGCTGCCCAAAGCATAAAAAATCAGTTGTGCATATGCTCAATGGTAACAATAGTTCTATAGGTTTATTTTCTTGTTACCATTATGAGAAATACTTGAAAATGCCCCCTAGAGAGGCAGAAAACAGAGCCACGATGTCTGTCTTTGGGGAACACAGTTTTATGAAATGTTTTCCATTATTTTCACTAGTGGAAACCTGCCTTATTCCAAATAAGACCCTGTTCATGTCCCCCGCCTAGGCTGAAACTGAATAACAATATGAGAGAATTTTTAAAAAACATGATTGTAGAGTGGGGAAAGCTTTTTTAAGCAAGATGCAAAATACAGGAATCATGAAGGAAAGATGCATGAAGGTTTGCCCACCAAAAAAACCCCACAAAGCCAAAAGAGAAACTGGGAGAAATATCATACTGGTAAAGGATACAATGTTCTTGCTGGACATGAAAATACAATTCACAATAGAAGAGTATAAATATAAAATCTACATAAATATAAGAGTTAGGCAATCACCTTCTGCCCTAGTCGTCTGGCAATATGGGAAAGTCTGATTGAGCACAGTGTTGGTGAGAACACAGTCCAGCAGGCCCTCATAACACACTGTTGCCAAGACTGAAAATTGGAGTTCAGGCCTCTTTAGGATACAGTTTGGCATTATCTACCAGAACTTTAAGTGCATGTACTCTTTGACTTAGCAATACTAGTTCTGAAAATGTATCCAGTGAGAATGTGTACTACGCTAGAAAAATTTTCCAGAAAAAATAGTAGTATTCCCCTCACCAGACCCAAGTTGCTTTGCCAGTCAAAGCCCCCGGGGTGAATTCACATGGCCTGGGGGAAGAGCGAGAGGGAAAGGCAGAGGGGAGAGAACATATCCTTGGTCTCAGGCCTGCCAGGGCGCTCCTCAAGCTGGGCTGGAGTCCTGAGTGAGCACAGAGTTTGTAAATGGAGGCTCACAGAGGGAGCCGGTCCGTCAAGATGTTGGTTGGGGTCACACATTTCCATCGGGGAGGAGCCCGATGTACACTAACTCCTCTCACAAAGGGGACCTTTGGGTCATGCTAGGATTCTTCTTCCTTGAGTCTGGTCCAATATTTAAAGCTGCTTTTTTATTCTTGCTGCTTTGAGCCCCATGTTGCCTGATCCCCCAGGCTGACATGACCTTCCCTGCCTCCTGGAACTGAGGTGGTTCCCTTCATAACAAGCAGGTGTCCAAGTGCATTTTCAGTTCCCATCCCTCTTCATTCCTCCTTCCTCAGCTGGATGGGAGCTAGTGGCCCGCGTGGTCCTGCGCAAGGTGGCACTCCGCAGCCTCCCGCTCTGGAACCCTTAGGCCTTTGCATGCCGCCTCCTAGGTTCCCGTAGACTCACTTCGGTCTCAGCACACACTTGGAATGAAGCCACTGTATGTCACTTAAATCATAGGCCCCCAGAGGCCCAGGGAGGATCATCTCTTGCTCGACTGCCTCTTCTTTGTCCTCAGCTTTCCCTGTCCTTAGATTTTTTTTAACATCTTAATTTTATTTTTAATAGCAATCCATTTACATGATTCAAAAGCCAAAACTGTAAAGAAGGTGTAAACAAGAGGTCTCAGTCCTACACTTCTCCAGCCCATTTTATTAGTTTCCTATTTATTCTTCCAATGCTTCTTGATATGAATGTGTGTCTCTGTGTGTGTATGTGTGTTTGTATATATAGAGTAATATGCACACATCAGTATATATATATATATATATACACACACACACACACACACACACACACACACAAATGAAGCAAGACATAAGTGATTAAGTATATTCACATTTTTGGTTAACCAATCTCCAAAACTCTTTTCATCTTGCAAAATTGAAATTCTGTACCCATTAAGCAATAACTGCCCACTTCCCTGGCCCCCTGAGTTCCTGGCAAACTCCATTCTATTTTTGGTTTCTATGGGTTTAACTCTCTAGGTATCTGAGGAGGAAGTGAAGGTGCCTATGGCCAGGATTCTCACCTGGCCCTGGTCAGCTCGCTCACTGCACACGTGTGGGCAATACATTGCTATTGACTCTATATAAAGAGCTCTGTCCAGTGCTCTGGGCGACACGGTGGCATGGCTGCAGGAGAGCAGAGGCCTGAGTGGTGGCAGTGCTGAAGACAGAGACTGAGACAGCTGTGCGGGCAGAGAGGCCCAGGGGCGGAGACGGGCTTGCTGCAGGCAGAGTCGCTCTGAGTGGACGGGATTCTAGTGATTGACCTGCCACGGTGGGAATAAAGTTAGGTATAAATTCTTTCACACACTGAATCCATAGCAAACTTGCCCGGGGCTCAAACCCATTGGCAGGACAGTACCTCATATAAGGGGAATCATACAATATTTGTCTTTTTGTGCCTAGCTTACTTCACTTAGCATAATGTCCTCACGGGTCACCCATCCTGAGTTCGTGTCAAGATTTCCTTCTTTTTTATGACTGAACAGTATTGTGTGTGTGTGTACTAGTTTATCCTAGTCATCTGTCAATGGACATTTGGGTTGCTTCCCCCTTTTGGCTTTTGTGAATAATGCTGTTATGAACATGGATATATAAATATCTCTCCCAGACCCTGTTTTCAATTTTTGGGGGGAGCATATACTCAGAAGTGGAATTACTGGATCATAGAATAGTTTTAGTTTTAAGTTTTTGAGGAAATACCATACTGTTTTCCATAATGGCTACGTTCTCATTTGCAGCCCACAGGGTCATAGTTACTCCACATCCTTGTCAACACTTTTTATTTTTTGTTTTGTTTTTTTTAATAGTAGCAATCCTAATTGGTATTAGCTGATATCTCACTGTCGTTTTCAGTTGTTGGCCATTTTATCTCAGCTTTTGACTCTTCCACAACTTGAATTAGGTTATCAACTTCAGTGGCAACCGAAACGTTGGGGCTGCTGCCTTGGCCACACCTTTCTCTGTCCTGGTGGGTGATCTGTAAGGTTTCATTTCCCTACTCCTTTCAGCTGAACGTTTAAAACCTTCATCTGCTCACTAATCTGCTTCCAAGGTTAATTCTATTAGCTATAAAGACTGTGCTGAATCTTGGTGTCTTTGTCACTTTAATTCTTTACATTCTGCCTGAGGCAATCCAATGGATTCTGCATGATGCAGGCACCATCGTGAGGGAAAGGTGAAGTCAGTGAATTCTGGGTCTGCTGAAAACCTCTTTTGTTTAAAGAAACCCTGTGGACTAAAGAGATTTCTACTCCCTAGGCCTGGATCTCTTGGCTTCCTTCCAGCTGGCCAGGTCCCACCTGTACCTGGGCACGTTATCTTGCAGACCATCCATCCTTCCACCCTCCCCCACCCTTGCACTCACCTGCTAATGCTTCCAATAATGTGTGCTGATCTCAGCCTGTCTTTCTCAAATCTGCCTAAATCAGTGGTTCTCAGGGTTGACTGCACTTAGGAATCAACTGTGGAGATTTTTAAATGGCCAACGTCTGGGTTCCACCCCAGAGGCTTCTATTTAATTGGTCCAGTTGTCGCCTGGGCATTGGGACTGTAATGTGCAGTCACGGTTGAGAACTACTAACTTAAATTTTATGAAATAATTAATCTTATTAATAAATGTTATTAATAAATCTTCTTAGCTCTCTACTCACAATAGTATCCTAGCTTGGCTTCCCTCTGGGGCTGTTACCATAGTTCACTCTCTGAGGTTTTATCCTCTGTTAATTACTTTGCATCCCAGGCTTCCTCTATGATCTAATCCCATGTCCTCTTTCCTAATTCCAGCTGTAAAAGGAGTGTGCCTCATTTTATCTTTCTTATCTCTCTAGCCTGTCAGGAACAGAGTAGAAGAAAATATCTTCCCTATCCCACCCTTGAACCCCTTCTACAGGCAGGAATGCACATTGGCAAATACTATGTTCAAGGCTTGTTGGAAAACCTTTGGAGCCTGATTTCTATGATTCTTGAATTCTACTAAAAGTTACCTACCCCTAAATATACCCAGCTGGCATCTGCTTTGTCAAAGACACATATGCAGCTGAAAAGGTAAGAAACTTCTGAGTCTAGTGGGAAAATGGGGATAAATAATATGGGAGGAAGATTGGCAATCTGGACACTTTGAAACTAAGTCAATTTAACTTGAGACTTTTTTGCTCTCAGGCCAGTGCATGTGCTTGCTCTCAGGTGTACCGCCTCTAGGCTCTGTGCCTGGGGGAACACCTCATTCCGTGAACTGAAGATGTAGTTGAAAGTCGTCCGATTCTCCTCCCATGAGCAGGTAAGCACAGCATGCACTGTTTCTCTTGATACTAGATAGGGTGTGCGTTCATCTGCTTGTCGGCAAGAGCCCAGATGAAGACCTTTTCTCCGCTGACTTCTCCTCAGCAGTGATCTGAACCGCTTTGCGGAAGTTGTCCCAACTTGTTCATGCTGTTTGGGCCGTACAAGGAGACAAATTGTCATGATATACAAGCCTCCAGGCCAGACCTCTCCCTTGAGTCAGAAGTCAACATAGTTCATCAAAAATGCTGCAATTAAGATGCAATTAACTTGCTAACTGGAGCCCTGCAACCACTTTTCCGTGGAAGGAGTAAAGGGCTGTCTAGTTGGCAGTCTCTGCCAGTCCTTCGTGAGGCTGTTGTCTCCGTTTTCTTGGGCTGCTCTAACAAATTGCCATAGACAGTGTGCTTTAACCAACAAATCTGAAGGCTAGGAAGTCCAACGCCAGGGTGCCGGAAGATTCAGTTCTTGGTGAGAGCCTCTACCTGGTTTGCAGAAGGCACTCTTCTCCTGTATCGTCACCTGGCACAGAGCAGAGAAGCAACTCTCTCTCGTGTCTATTCTTACAAGGACACTAGTCCCATCATAGGGGTTGCACCTTCATGACTTAATTACCTGCCAAAGGCCCTGTCACCTAAAACCATCACACTGGGGATCATGGTTTGAACATACGACTCAATGCCGTCTATAGCAGCTTTTCGCCGGGCTCTGACCTCAGCAGTGTCTAGGAATCCTGTTGATGAGCTTAGCTACTGCTTTCCATCTGCCAGCCTTCCTGCCTACTCCTGAATCCATCATACGGCCAAACCAACAGCCCAACAATCCAGGTTGGACATATTCAACCGCTTGCCTGTGTGCCCCAGACATTGAGTTTCTGCCTCCAGCTGAACCTCTTGCCACATCGCAACTCTTGTGCGTGGTTCCTTAGTACCTGCCTCATTTTAGTGAGTCAGTGCAGGCCCGGGCCCCAGCCTGCTTTGGCCTCCTGGCTGTGGGTGCACATGCTCAGGCCTGTTCCTGGGGGGATGGAGAGCAGCCATGTGGAGTAAGGCTTCAGGATCCAGGGTCACATCATGTCTGTACCCGTGCCTCTGATACCTTCTCAATCCTCATTTCCTCAGGGGTAAAAACTGAGAAAGATCAGTAACTGCTACAGAAAGAACATGGGATTGCTATGAGGTCTAAATGAGACGGTTCACATAGAGCCCTTGGCACATTGTGAGTGCTCGTTAAATGCCATGAATGTTATTTGCATTGTTTTAGTTGCAAGAAACATAAAGCAGCTCAATCTAGCTCTCAGAACAATGAAGCTTGTTGAAAGGCTGCAGAAACAACCCAGGTCTACTGCAGTAAGGACAGGGGGGCGGTGGGTGTCCAGGAACTGGGAACTCACAGACAACCACTCCTTGGCTCCTGGCTTCTGGCTCTGTTTCTCTGTGTGTGTGTCATCTCGGCTTCTTGCAGCATATTGATTCCTTTCTACTAATTCTCTTTGAGCACCTCCTTTCTCAGTTTTCAGCCTGTGACAGAGACCCCTAATTGTTCTCTAATATCCATTTTCTGTTTTAAACTTTAACAACAGAACCTTAGCATTTAGCTGAACATATAGTCTCCCAGCTAAAGATGATATTTTATGGGCTGTCTTGCGTGGCAAGTTCTGGTTTGATGTGGAAGTGTCATACACAACTTTGTGATCACAGGAGGGGGCATGCTTCCTACTCCATCCTCCCTTCTTGAACAGGGTATGGTAGGAGCTGTTTGGGACCATACAACCTTAAGAATGGTAGGCGACAACGTCAAAGGAGCAACAATGAGGAGTTGCTTTATGTCTGGACTATTTCCTTTCAGACTATTACCTGAGAGAGAAAATATCTATTACCTGGGAGAGAAAAACAAGATCTCCTCTTTTGTTTAAGCCATTTCACTTTTGTCTTTGTCACAGTGGTTGAATCTGTGTCCTAACAGATGAACCACGTGCTCTCTTTGGCTTGTGCAACTTCCAAAATGAATTTTTACCTTGAAGTGCAGGCACTCACCATTGTCTACCCAACTCCAACTT